>CATKHJ010713795.1:0-14240 GCA_949750685.1 Vernicia montana
AAGTGTATTTAAAATATATATATATATATATATATATATATATATATATATATATATATATATATATATATATATATATTTTTTTTTTTTTTTTTTTTTTTTTTGTGTAAAAACTCCTATATTATATAAGATTATATTCAATCCATTAAAATGCTACATTTTTTTTTTCCAGCCCAACCCAACACGTCCTTATTGATAATTAAATAATTTTATAAAATACAATAGAAAATAGTTGTTAATTAGAATATAAATTATTTTACAGAACATCATTATATCGAAATATTTTTATTAAAATTTTTTGGTGGAAAAGGCATGTGCTAATTATAAAAATTGCTATCCACATAATGAAAATGATGCTCTCCTAAAATATTACAGTCCGTTTTGTATATAAATTCGCATTTTATATGAGCAATAAATATATGAGAGGTTAGATTTTAAATAATATTATTCTTATGAATTGGCTAAATTTTTATGATTATTAAATTTAATATGAATTATATGTATTAAATATATAATATCATTTATTAATACTGTAATTTAATTAAGTAATTTCGTTTATTTAATAGCATTTAAATTTGCAACGTATCCAATTCACTATGGGCTAAAGCATCAGATAAGCATGCCAACTGGGCTAAAGCATTTGCAAATTACAATGTCAATTGGGCTTCACTTGATTTGACAACATTTTTTTTTCTTCTTCTCATTTATTTAATTATTTTTTAATTCAAGGAAAAAAAAAATTAATTTAACTCCAATTAATATTCCAATTCAAAAATTTTAAATAAAATATGAACCAAAAACTTATTGAGTGACTTAAATCTTTTTCTCATTATACTACTATTTTTTTTTTTTTTGAAAACCACTACTATTTTTTTTTTAATATTAAGAAATCTATAATTTTTACTAAAATAAAATAGTTAATTTTTTTTTTTTTTGCCAATGAATAAAATAGTTAGTTATTACTAGATTATGCTAAGTTTTTTTTTTTTTTGTTTTTAAAACAAAGTGGGCTATAGTTGGAATTGATATGGTCAAAATTGATTGTTGGGGATTGTCCACTACTTCAGTTCACTATTCTCTTTTGTCTTCGTTTGAGGGATTCTCAGAAAATTCATAGATTTTTAAATCCATAAATTTTAAGAATTTCACCGATTGGATTGATTATAAAATCAATGGATTAATAGTTTAAGGTTAAGGATCATTTTAAAATAATATAAATTTATTAGGGACAATTTTAGAATAAAAAAAATTATCACATCATTTATAAAAAACGGTGAATTTTGGACTTCCTCACATTCTAGGTGAAAAATTAAAACCTTCGTAATGAATATTTTGGAAGATGTGAAATTTTTCAAAATCCATAGATTTCGACCATTTTTTGAATTGTCAAACAGTTAATTTAACATAAATTTATGGATATTTTAAAATTTTTCAGTTGAAATCTCTCATATCAAACGAGACTTTTATTATTTCCTTCATTAAATTGAGTGACGCAATATAAGTGGTACATTTTATTTTTTTATAAAATTAATTATTATAACCGATTTTAGTAAGTTCATTCACATAGTTTAAAATATAATTGTTCATTGAATTGATATTTGATATTTCCATTAAAAAGTTATGAGTCCATATGCATGATGCGCACTAAATCAACACTAAAAGTTCGTATTCTTTTGCCTGGTTATAGTTGCCAAACTGAATAGGCTAATAGTTTCTTCATGTTAAAGAAGCTTTTATCTGAACCTCTTATTTGCCACTTCTCAAATCTGGACATCAATCTGAACCTCCATCTATCAGCAGCTTCACCAGAATTATGGGTTCAACAACTCCAACTAACAGTCTCTTGCATGACTCTTCATTTTCCCAAAACAGGCTATAGCTGCATTCAAGGACAGCTGAAAAACATATGCAAGCTACTAGCATGGCTCACTTCAAAAAACCAGAATAGATGTGCATATCCTTGAGAGCAAGACTTGCAGAAAAGCAAAGATCAACCGGCAGAATGAAACAAAACCATAGGCCAGAATACGAATATCCCAGTTGATAATTGAATTCAAGGGAATAGAAAGCAGCTCCATCACAAGTACCTAACCTATTAGAAGTAAAATGTTCCATTCCTTTCTTTGTATTCTACGCTGAGCAGCGCATTTTGCACCCATATAATGAAAGGAATTACAATGCATTGATAATATACCAGTGTTTCAAGTTAAATCAGAGGATCAGAAAAAGAGTAAGCAGTCAGCATATTTTAGAAGAACATATCCTCTACCAAGGAAGATATGGTGGTAGTAGTAGTAGTAGACACCAGCATATCAGCCTTCAAGCAATTCTTATACAACTGCACGTTCAATGGATCCAATTTTCTCAAGAATAATAGCCCTTACAAAACACATTTGGTACTATAATGAAGCAAAGCACTTAATTATAGTCAAGTGAGTGCCAGCAATTATACTCTGACCTATCAGTATATATTGGGTTGAGTTGATTGGCTAAACTATAGAATTCCATATACCTAGCGCCAGGATGAGCAAACCTGCCACCCTGAAATAGATGCCCCAAAGGCATCAGCATGTGCTTAACCTACTTCAAGAACAAGACTATCACTAATACTACTACATCCCTAGGATGACAGAAGAGAGAGAGCAAGCTTAAGAGCAATCAGTTCATCTGATCTGGAAATGCTTGTAAGTGGCATTTTCTTGGATAGTTATCTTAATTCTTCCCCTATCATCAACCTGCCCACAGACCATATCCTTCAACTGAGTGCCTGTCCCTTTGTGGCTTGAATTTTCTGTATGAGACTCGGCAGCATTCTTCCTCCGTCGCTCATTGTGTCCAGCCAAGCGCCTGCGACAACTCCTTTTGGTTTCATCAAATTCTGATAACTCATGGAATCTGCATCACAACATGTCCAATAAGATTAAACAAATTAATAATAAAATTCTAACATTCATTCCTCCATGATTTATGACAATGGAAGCAAAAGATAGTTATACTCAACATGTACATATTGGGATCACAAAACTTGACATGTGTGTGCCTGTGTGAATTTGTGACTTGTCAAACAAGGACAGAGAGGACAAAGTACTTGATGAATTATAAAATTAGCACCAAAGAAGCTGATTCCATCTTAATATTTGCATAAAAAAATTTCAACTGAGCATAGAGCAAATGCAATAAACTTCACAGCAAAATATGCCACATAAAACAAGATTATGGAATCATCCAACTACAAGCACAAGAAGACAACCGGATTAAGAACAATTGAAGTTGAATAAAGTAATGCAATACAGAGTTCAAACTAGAAGATTCATTTAAACAACCATTTTAGTGCAGGTAAATCTTATCTATGCTGATCTATTTAAATCATACCATTCCTACATTGAATTATTCCTCCATTGCCCTTAAAATGGGCAGAAAAAAAAAATCAAGAATAAACAGCCTAATACAAGCTAACTGTTCTGAAATCACTTTCAAGAATTGGTGAACTGTTGCAACCTACCACTGTCTCTTTTTATCAAACAAATAATTTAACCCATTTTTTGGAAGTTCTAAAGACAGCAACTTAGGTTGTCCACCACTTGAGAACTGAATCAACATTTCACAAAAGAAGCCCAAAATTCCAAAATTTTTAGCATCGATCACAAATTAACTGACAAAGTTCAGTTGCAAAAATTTTATATTCATATTCTTGTACTTTTCTTTCTGGCCAGAACAGACTACCAGGGAAAAATGAACTACTGAAAGTAGTCAACTTTGAGCATAGTTCATTACCCAAATTTAACCCAGAAAGGAAAACATATGGTAAAAAGAGAAAGTGGGACTACTCTAAAAACTAAAGTCCTCAATTTCAGGATATGATATATAATTAGGACACAGCAAACATGACATTCTCAACTACTTGGGAACCAGGTTGAGTAAACCTCATTCATATCTTCCTTGCCTTCTTTTGCTCTAACAACCAGCTTAGTTAAGTCAAATTCACATTCTATTGGCAAAGAAAGTGAAAACAGCAACTTGAAATTGTTCAATTATTATAGTACAATAGTAAGCTAATTCTAAAATAATATGGACCACAATTAAGACATAAAGACACAAAATTTTACACATATTTCTGCAGATTGCTAATAACAAGAAAGAAAAAGAACAGAGGATCATTTCCAACCTGCTACATTGCTGGCAAAACCGTTGCCTAATCCCAGCAACAAGCACAATCTGAGCCTTAGAATGATAATCACAAACCTTATGCCTTCTATGGTACGGCTTTGCATCACTCAGATCAACCGTACACTTCTCAGCTTGACAACACCTTATCCCTCCACTTCCACCACCACCACTACCACCAGACATCTTCTTTCCACCACCACCACCAACCATCACTTTCTTTTTCTTGTTACTCTCAATATCACCATCCACAATCCCCATCTCCAGATACCCATCATCATCTGATGACCCCCCACCAAGAATCTCAGATAATTCCTTCTTCACCATCCTCCCCATAATCCTCTGCTTCCCTTTTCCATTCATTACCTTTGGGAAGGAAATTAAGTCACCAAACAGATAAAAAAAAAAAACCAATTTTTTTTCTGGGCCCTGAGAGTGAGGTTATAAATAGTGGAAAAAATATGAAAAATAATAGAAGGAGAGATACTAGAGGTGGGAAATTGGGAATTATAATAGGAGAATAAAAGTTGAAAATGAGTAAGGACCACACAGAGTTCCATTCTTTTTTTCTTTCCTTGATTTTTTTTTATTTATTTTTTATGTGGGTTCTGATTTTTGTTTGCTTCATGTAAAGAATGTTGAAAACAAACAAAAGAAAAAAGTCTTTTTTTTCTTCACTTTCTTTCTCTTCTTCATAGAGATTGGAAGCGGTGAATAATGATGATATGTTCTGGTCTGGTCTGGTATGGTCTGTGTTTAGTCTCGTGAGTAGTGGGCCTGATGGCCCCAACCCAATGGACCTTGAAAGGTAAAATACAAGTGAAGCCAAGGTCTTTTTCTCGTTTGTATATCGTTCGTTTTCCTTTGAGTGGGACAATTCTCTTCCCATGATTATGGGGTTAATTAATAATTATCTCTGTGTCTCTAAATTTGATCTAATTTATTTGAGAACCTATTAATTTTAATTTAATATTTTATTCCGTGAACTACGTCATTTTATTATATATTTTTTTATTAGTCCAATATAAATAAATTACTATGTAATTATTCATATTTAAAGTGAATTACTAATTAGTTCATAAATTTAATGAATTACTAATTAGTTCATGATATTAGATATTATATAGAATCTTTTTATATTTAGATGTAAAAATTGATATGCAGTATTGAAAATTTTCAACATAACCATGGAAATCGATTCGATGACCATTTGGTCCTAGGCTATGTTACTTAGCGGCCAGAGTGTCCCCTTTGAGCAAATGCAATATTCAACTTGTTTAAACACAATTATATTCATCTAAACAAGTGAGACAAAAATCAATCTACAAACAATTTTTTTAAAAAAAGGTTTCAATCTATTCATAGGCATATCAGATTAATTTTCAATCCTATTCATAGGCAAGTCAGATTTTCCATTATACATGAACCTATCAATTGCTTAATATATATATATATATATATATATATATATATATATATATATATATATATATATATATATTTTTTTTTTTTTTTGTCAATGTCTACATAACCTTTTCATGTTATAAATCATGGATTTTTTTAGGAATAAAAATCACAAACTCTTGTGTTTGTTTGATGTATCCATATTATATCTATTTTGTTCAACTACATATTTATTATAAATGACAAACTAACTTTATTTATTCTTTTGAGGATGATTAAAATTATTAAATATTCTTACATTAAGATATCATCCCTTAAAAAAATAGAGTAAATTAAAACTAACTATTTGGTAAAAAAAAAAAAAAATTAAAACCAATTAATTTTTTACTCAATTATTTTATATTATAATTTTGAGGTATGTACGTGTTTATTTTTTATTTATGTGTTTATATGGGTGTGTTTGTGTGCATGTATGTTTAAAAAAATAATTTTATGAATCTGTTTGCTGATTAAAATGGGAAAAGCGTATCTGTTAGAGATTTTAACTTTTCCTAGTTTTCTCTTTTAACTGTTTCAATTATTTTTCTACAATATACATGTTTGGCTTCCGAGAAAATTTGTAAAAATTTTCTTAGATTTTGCTTGGTTTGATAGAAAGATTATTTTGGGCCGGACAAATCTCCAAAGTTGAATTCCCGTCCTTCAAACTCGACATACTTAATCTGAGTCAGACAGACTCAAACCCATCCGACCCGTTTACTACTCTAATCATAGAACGTGGAGCCTAACTGTATGATAAGAACGCTCCTGATTCAACCACACCGTCCAACACACTCCACAGAATCCCCACCCACCCTCCCATCCTTGACTCGTCAAAGAATACGACTTCTTCCACAACGACTCTCTCTCTTCGTCTTCCTTAGATAAATAATTCTACACATAATTCTCCTTTGATGGAGGCTTCTCTTTCAATACCTAATTTTCCTTTCTCTCTCTAAAATTCTCTCTCTGTACTTCCAGAATGAACTCTACCTTACAATCAATCCTTGCAGCCACAGCCAGTTTCTTCTTCATAACTCTTCTCTTCGCTTTCATTTGTCTTCTCTGCAAATCTTCCAAAACTAGCTCCCCCCGCCGCCGCCGCCAACACCACCAACAAACCGGCTACTGGAACGGCAACCGAACTGTACCAAATCCTCAGCTATCCTCCATAACAATCGATGAAAGCGCCACTTTCGACCCCAATCTCAACCGGATCTCCATGGAAGAGCTCAAACTCGCTACAAAAAACTTCTCCGCTGACCTGATCGTCGGCGACGGCAGTTTCGGTTTCGTCTATAAAGCTAGTCTTTCCGACGGTGTCATCGTCGCCATCAAGAAGCTTGACACGAACGCCTTTCAAGGTTTTCGGGAGTTTCGTGCCGAGATGGAAACCCTAGGTAAGCTTCAACACCCAAATATCGTTCGAATTTTAGGATACTGCGTCTCCGGTGCTGATAGAGTGTTAATTTACGAGTTCATTGAAAAAGGCAACCTTGATCAATGGCTACACGACACATCGCCAGGCAACTGCAACGAACAAAGCTCTAAGTTACCGTTATCTTGGAAGACGAGGATTAAGGTAGTGAAAGGCCTAGCTAATGGGCTTGAATATTTACATCAGCTTGACACTCCAATTATCCATAGAGATATCAAGGCTACTAATGTTTTATTGGATTCGGACTTCGAGGCTCATATTGCAGATTTTGGGCTTGCACGTGCACTAGACGGATCACATTCGCACGTGTCAACGCAGGTGGCTGGTACGATGGGTTATATGCCACCGGAGTACAGGGATGGCGTTACATTAGCCACCGTTAAAGCTGATGTGTATAGTTTTGGTATATTAATGATTGAGATTGCCACCGGGGAAAGGCCGAATTTGCCGGTCCTTTTCGAGGAGAAGGAGGTAGGGTTGATTATATGGGCAAGGAAAATGTTGGAGCAAAATAGATGTATGGAAATGTTAGACTCAAAATTGGGAAATGAAGAGTTAAGTGAAGACGAAGTGAGAGAGTATTTTAGAATTGCTTCAATGTGCTCAAGTGAAGTAAATTCGGATAGGCCTCCGATGAGTGAGGTTGTTGATTTGTTGAATAAGCTTTAATGCATAGTAATAATAATAATAGGTGGATTTTACTAAAAAGATGTAAATAGTTTGGGAAGTACAAAATCTTATTTATTTAGTATAAATGTAGTGTAGAAATTGATGTTAGAATTCTCAAGTTGGGGGCTTAAAATTTACATATTTCTTCATGCTTGTTTTATTTTGGTTTATGTGGAGTTTTATTGTTCTATTATTGTTCTTTTTTTAATATAAGGAGGTTTTTGTAGTTCTTTTTAATGAGATATTGTATATAATACAGATAATAAAAATATTCAGCCTTAGCCAATCTAGCTAACACATAACCAGCAGGAGATATTTAGAGTAGTATTTACAGTTTGCGGAGCTTTTTTCTGAAAAAGAAATATTCAATAAAGTTGTTACATTATTGATCTAGTGTCGATTCTTGAAACTAGCATCCACGAGATAATTTTTGAATACATAGGCCGAGTGTAAGGGCGTGTATGTTGAACAAGTGCGACCTGCAACAGCAAGTTATTCTAGCAGTCCAACCAGCTGATGATAACAAGTGAAGAGTAGCCAAATTCAAACCAATGGAGGTTTCAAAAAGGAAAGCAGCGGAGGCAGCTCTCGCACAAGCAATTCCTTCCAAATCATCAAATATGACCCACTTGTAAGGCAGAAAGATAAGAGTGCCAAAGACCTACTGAGAAAAATAGATTTACAGACATATGAGGTAATATGATGCTCCCTATTTTGATTTAAAATTTATAATTAGTTCTCGAAATTAGATTGATTTTGTAGCAGCTGCATAATTTATTAATGTCAGGTTTTAAATTTATAGCAGGCTATGAGACTGTAGCTTGTATTAGTTCAATGGGCAACACCTCCATGATGAAATAGCTTAGGCACTCCTTATATCAAAAATCTATATTGGAAAGTTTATTGTAATTGCAAATGGCATGATGCAACTGCATAAGAGTAGTGGATATCTGTCTCTTTGAAGGATGGAATTTTATAAAATTCAGGAAACTTAAAGTTTCTGGAAACAATGCAAAGGAAAGGTTGTTTTAACAAGTGGCCCCTACAAGATACAATGGAATTGCCATGGTTGTACTTATTCTATTGCCTATTCGCCATTCCAACATTAAACTGACATGGAGTCTTGTTTACTGTTAAGTTTGTTAAAGAGACAGAAATAGTAAAATCACCAATGTGATTTTGGAAAGTGTTGACTGGTGAATGTTTGTGGTGCCTCATATTGGTGGGAGTGGGACTGGTGGATCAACTTTTGTATAACTATAGCGACTTGAACGCCACTTTGCTTCAAGGCCAATATTGTATGGTTGCCCATTCATGCATGCCAATTTTGAAGTGTTGACTGAAATCTAGTTTCTTTCACTCTCCTAAATTAGTTTATATATGTTTGCAGCATAAATTGATGAGATATGCATGGCTTTAACTGCCACCATATGGACCAAACTGCTGTATCTGTCCAACTATATTCTAAAATGTTAGATTTCCTTCTTATTTAACATTTAATAAATGGATTGCTAATGGTGTTATGGTGTTATTAGATGGAACGCTAAAGAAAAATTGGAAACTAATTTTGCTGTAAATATGCAAACCAACTAATACTAAGTTGAAAACATGACTTTGGAATCTGCAAATTCGTGGACTTGGCTCAAATTATTATCTTCAGTATCTACTAGTGGCACTTGACATTTCTCTAAATCAATAACAAAAATTTTTTGCTTGTTAATGTAGACTTCAGTTTTGAGTGTATACAGTTTGATCACTCATCTTTGCAGTGCTTAAAAATTGAAAAAGGCTTTAAAATTGCCCTTTCAATTTAAGTTCTTAACCACTGAATTTTTGAATACTTTCTCATATATGAATTGCCAAATCTTCTTTGATGAATTGATTATATTCTTTTTCAGGTAAAGGCTGGATTTGGTTCTACATCTGAGACTGGAAAAGGCAAAAGCAAAATTTCAAAACATATTACACATGGTTATCACTTGGTGAAGGGAAAATCAAATCATGCCATGGAAGATTATGTAGTTTCCAATTTTAAGCAACTAAACAATAGTGAGTTGGGTTTATTTGCAATATTTGACGGTCATTTGGGTCATGACGTTGTGAATTACTTGCAGACCCATTTGTTTGACAATATTTTGAAGAGGTACTTACATCAATTATACTTGAAGTCAATTCCATTTTCTTGTATTTGGTTCTTGAGCAATATTATGTCTATTCTTATTAACTTTCTCAAAAGAGAAATTCTTTCTTTTTTATTATTTATTTCCTCTCTCTTGCAAGCAGCATGACTTCTGGACTGATGCAGAGAGTACAATAAGGAGAGCATATCGTACAACAGATGCTGAAATATTGGAAAAAGCTTTTGTCTTGGGAAAAGGAGGATCAACTGTTGTTACAACAATCCTTATTAATGGTCAGAAGTTGGTAGCAGCAAATGTTGGAGATTCCCATGCTGTTATATGCAAGAATGGTGTAGCCAAACAATTATCTGTTGATCATGAGCCAAGCAAGGAAAAAAACATGATTGAGAGCTGTGGTGGTTTCGTATCAAATCTTCCTGGTAGGTAAACGTTCATAATTTGGTATTTTCTGTTTGACACACCAAACTATTTTTTTTTCTTGTAAGCTTGTCATTTTGTGAATTTTCATTTCCATAATTCAAGCATGTATCTGTTTGGTAGAGATGGACTTGTTTGCCATATCTTGCATAGTCGTAAGATTTTAATGATAATATCTATGGACATTTGGAGTTTGGAATCTTCTAAAATCGTGGAAAATACTCGTAATATGTGCATATACATTTTTAAGTAAAGTAATATGTGTGTATACATAAATTTGTTTCCTTTTTAGTTGTAGAGATAATCGGAACTTGTAACATTTTGTTGCATGTACAATAGAGCAAATAAAAAAAAATGGACATTTTACTTCTTTCTTAGTTGTTGGAGTTATGAAATTATATAAAGTGCTTCCATGGTGCAAAAGATAGTTGGCTTATCTTTCAATGAGTTTGAAAAAAAACTATTGTTGTTATATCAAGTTTCTCACCAGTTAAGGCCCCGTTAGCTACAAATCCTATGTTGCCCATTTTTAACTTGTCAGAACTGCAGTTGCCACAATAGTGTTGCTTGGGTTGTGGGGGCATTTTTAGTGCAGAAAGAAAATGAAATGAAGTGAATGTGGAAACCATTCTCATTTTTGCAGGATGCCATATATAATCAATGGCAATCTATGAAGTTTTCTTCTTTTGTTGTCCTTTTACTTTTCAATCTAATATTATTTCCTTAACCAATTTAAGAGAACTACAGAAGAACAGTTCTTTATTCTATTAAATTAAGAGAACTGCAGAAGAATAGTTCTTTATTCTCTTGTTTAAGCCTTGACTCAGATGGGACTGAGCTTTGGACCCTGTCTAGCACAGGGGAATGTTATTTTCTGCGCCACCCATTTAGGAAAATCACTGCTTACATAAACTGTTGATGTTGTTAATGACAACAGTGGAAAAATGCTGATTACAGAACACCTGATAATAATTCTGATTCACTTTGTATAATTCATTGGAAGTTTATGGATTCCCATGTTTTTTGTTCTTGTTCTTACGAGATTAAACACAAACGTGTACGTGTGCACATATACAAGTGGATAATGTTTCTGATCTGCATATATTTGCTAAATGTCAGCATACTTCTCTTAGCTGAAGGTGCTTATTATTGCACAAAGTATAACTCTCTCTGGTTGTTGGCCGCACTTGAATTAGCTAATTCTGCAGAAGAAAAGAAAAAAAGGATATCAGCAGCGTTCATGATTTTATGTGTGTGTGTTTGTTCTGTGTGAGAGAGGGAAATGGTAGCTTACATTTTACAGTTCATTTCATTAGAGATGGGGAATTCAGGTTGCACACAACACTTGCTAGAAAGCAAGGCGATACGATAAGTAATTAGCTTGCCTTCTTCAAAGACCAGGTCTTGAATACACTGGCAAATCCTCTGTTTACCTTTCTTTTGTTTAGCAATTTCATTGAGGTCATTGAGTTGGCTGCAACATCCCCATGAAGGTGTTTCTTGAATCCCCTTTAGGAAGTTCATACATGGAAGAAAGTCCCATACCACATCTGCACAATTGGGATCTGCCCATGTCTGAGCCTTGATTGATTCAGAAACTGGAGAAAAAACTATGAGAAACAGAACATTTTGCCTCATTGCCAGCTTTATATTTAAAAACCTTTTGAATGTGTATGATCAGTGCTTGTTTCTAATGTTCTGTCCTTAGTTTCTTTAATAGCAGTTGTTTTGCAAACCAGATTTGCCAAATTCATATCATGTATATTTTATGCTCCATGAATCACTGAAACTAGAGTTCTGGTTTCCTGAAAAAATATTATACTGCGAGTCATTGGGCCTTGGTTTTGTTCTGATTAGTGATGAAAGGTATAGGGAATTTCTAAGGACCACTTTGCAAAGCCATGAAAGGCTCAATATAAACAAAATTCTTGACTTATTGACAATGTGGAAATGTGATAGATACCATGCCTCATCCAAGCAAATTGAATTCTGACCAATACTTGAGAACGGGAATAGCAAAATTTACTTTCTCACCATTCACCAATGAACTATGAGTTTTAATTTAGTGATAGTGTTATTTTTAGAATTATAAATTAAAAATTTGAATTTCAATCGAAACTAAATTAATAAAAAAAAATCTAACTTATTATATCTTATTATCATTCTTACCATCAGGCTTATAAATTAGAAGTAAATTTATTGAAAGTAAAAAATTACTAATATTGCTTGTTTTCTTGTGAAAGCAAACTTTAAATTTTATTTTGAGAGTGTATTCAATTAAAATTTTTATAAATTTTTTTTAAGTGAATAATTTTTGCAAAATTCATGGATTTTTAATGACTTATGTGGAGTTTATAAAATTATAAATGATTTTTAAAGACTTTATTTTTAAAAAAAATTATAGACAGTGATAGATTTTTATAGATATTAATATTTTCATTGATTTCTAATATTTATTTTATTAAGTAAAATTGTTAAATAATTAATTAATGAGATTATTTTTTTTTTAGATACAAAGGAAGAAGAATATCCAGAAAAACACAAGAACACTCAACTGCTGGCCAACTCACACTTACTTTGTCACTTTGCAAAATAGACAAAATTTCATCATACTGATCATTTCAAATATTCATCCCTCGAGCATGACTTAATATTCTCTGAATATGTGCTTATATATCAATTATAATAATTCTTATTTTTAAAAACTTTTTATTGACATTAAGAAATTCAGATAACAAAAATTAAGATGTGAGATTTGCAATGAAACAAACATTTTATTGCAAAATCCACATTAATAATGATTCAAAAAACAAACACATTGCATATGATTAGTCAATTAAATAACTAATTTAAAATTTATATGATAATTCTATATAATTTTATATATATATAAATTACATATTTTATTTAAAAGAAGGAAAAAAGAGAACATTTTAAACTTTTTAAAAATTATGTTTATATTTTAAACTATTTGTAATTAATTAATAATTAATTGTATTTAGCCACTCACCCGTTAACATATTCATATCAAGTATAGGTTTATATATTGTGTGTTAGTTTTGTTTTTGAATATTGTGAAATATTTTATTTTATTTTTTGTATGTGATTTCAATAAAAAAATCGACTGAAATCTTAAGGAAAAGTAAAAGAGAATTGTGGAGATTTTTTATTCAAAATATATATAAAAAGTCAATGAAAGTATATAAAAATTTATTATTTATAAAAGTCAATGATTTTTTGAATATCAGTTAACTTCTATAGACTTTTTTAAAATTTTTAAAAGTTATTATTGAATACTTTTTAATTTTCATAGAATTTTTAAAAATCATTATAGAATATCACCTGACTTTTTAAATATATAAAAGTCTTTAATTCTCCTAATCCAATACACCCATGTTAATTACTTATATCAAGAGATAGATATTTCTTGATTTTCTAATTAACTGCCATATAATTTTAAGGCGACTCTTTATTCTTGTGAAAAAAAGAAATTAGTTGTTAGAATAAGATGACTTTCCTCTGAAAATGCTATTTATTATATTTTTAAGGTAAGAGATTCAAGAGACGATAATTTTTGTTCAGCATAGTAAAAGCAAAATTACCTTAGATGACAATGAAAAAAAATTATATTCAACGAAAATGATTCATCTCTAAAATATTTATGTCGGTATTCTCTTAATTAATAGGCCTAGTTAATATCTTCTTAATGAACTTTTATCGCTTTCATTGACATTTAAACTATGGATTCATATTCCCAAATTATGATTAATTAGTTTTAATAAATAATTAACATGTTGGTTAAGTACAATAAACTGTAGAAAAAAAATTATATGATTTTATTTGCATATTCGCATGTGTGAATATATATCTATATTATTAATTCACTCATAATTTTTAATAAATTCAATTAATGTTTAATACAATGCATTATAAATAACATTTAAAGGGGAAAAAAAGGCAAGAAAAAA
>CATKHJ010713808.1:0-30533 GCA_949750685.1 Vernicia montana
AACAAAAAACAGTATACTTTTAGCAAATAATTAGTATCTAATACTATTTAACATTTAATTTTATTTTTCAAAAAAATTAAAAAAATAATAATAAACATTAAAATTAAATAATTTTTTAAAAGGAAAATCATAAAACATTTATTTAATTAACTTAAAACCATTACAAATTCTATTAAATTGATGATCTATTACAAAATAAATATAAGAGGTTAAAAATAAAAATAAAAACAAAAAAAGGTTAAAAAAATAATTAAAAAGGTCTAAATATGAAAAAAAAAATTGAGAGGGTATAAATGTTAAAAATATAAAAAATAGGACATATGACGTAAATTTTTCTATAAAAACAGAAATAAAAAAAAAGAAAATCTTGAAAAACCAATTTTCATTTGCTGGGCTTGGTTTATGGGCTAGGCCCAGAAAATAATTAGGTCCTTTACCGTGGGGTCTACAAATTTTATATCAATCCAATCACAGCCATTGATATCAAATTTTGCCCAATATGTAGACACACAGAAGGGACTCTCTCTCTCTCTCTCTCTCTCTCTCACACACACACACACACTTCTCTCTCTCTCTCTCTCTCACACACACACAAACACACGCGCACACACTTCAAACAACTTCTCCTCTAAGGTGACCAAAAGCAAACTTCTCTAAGAAGATGAACTCCAAAAAACCAGCATAAATATCATGCCCATTATTTTCTGGTTCAATATCCCACTCTGTCACGCATTACTCCGCTTATTGTTTCTCTCTAGGTGAAAAACCATTAAGCGGTGTCTCATTTCTTGCTTGAACAGGATTGAAAGTGAAAAAGGTTAGTTGGGTTCTTTTTATTTTTTGATTATATATGTTTTGTGCTATACATTCATTGATTTTGATTTTGATTTTGTGTATGGGAATTGGTTGATGAGTTTAATTGCATATGGACAATTCAGCATTGTTTTCTGTTTTGATCAATGGGTTGTTTTTATTTGGTGGATTTGTGTAAGTCTGTACAATATTTGAGGTTGTTTGTTTGTTTTTCTTTTTTTCTCGATTGGATTCTTGATGTGTAAAGTTGAATTCTTAGTTTTGGGTTGATGGGTTAATTTAATTCATTGGCCACTAAAAATGGTTAATGGTATGATTTATGACATTCTTCTTCGTTCTCCACAAATCTTTTGGTAAATTTAACCGCATCTTCAATAAAACTCAGATTGTTTGGCCTGCAATTTTAGGAAACAGTTCAGTTCCTGGCCTTTTTTTTTTTTGGACAAAAGAAGGGAATTTTGGTTTTGAGTTTGAAATTCAGATTCTACAATCAATTGGGATCCTTTTACAATTTGCAATAACTAACATTAACTGATATGCTTCAGTGTGATTTTGGGTTGTTGTCATGGAATTTCTCAATTCTATTGATCAACCGGTTACTTTCAATTATTCAATTGGATTTAGAATCTTAACAAATGAGAAGAAAATGGAATATTCAGAACAAGCACTATTATTGGTTATAAAAAAAGAGTTGAATTGCTAGATTTGTCTAGAGGGTTTGTACTTGGCATTATTAAATAACAAGAAGAGTTTGATATTTTTTTTTATTGCTGTTTTGAGTGTATTTATTTGTGCATTACTTATTACCATATTCACTGGGATTGTGATCAAATTGAAACACATACTGTTATCCTTTTACTCCCTTTTACTCACCCGATTCCCCTCCCAACAAACAAAAAACTTTTAATGGTTCATTTCTCATCTACCTGTTTAGTTCTTTATCAGGTTCTACCAGAGATTTATTTGGGAAATTTTGATTTGCAATCTTTGGCAACTGAAATTGGCAAATCTTTGCCAACATAATGGAGACAGAAAGAAGTGAGAAGGACACAGTGGTAACTCAAGTTAGCTTTGGTGGATTTGACATTAATGTCAATGCAAAAGCTCTGGTGGCCTATTTGGAGAAGGAGATAGGACTTGTTTGGCGGTGTAGACTGAAGACATCTTGGACCCCCCCAGAGTCCTATCCTGATTTTGAGACGACTAATACTGATGACATTCAAAGAAAAGATGGGTATAGGAGGGTAGAGCCCCATGCATTCGTGCATTTTGCCTCACCTGAATCAGCTACTTGGGCTAAGAATGCTGCAGGGCGCTGTGAAATTTTCTTCAATGATAGGCCGCTGAAAGTTAGTCTGGGGCCTGAGAATCCGTTTCACTTGAATCAGAGGAGGAGAACAAAAACTCCCTTTAAATTATCTGATGTGTGTGTTGAGATTGGAGCCTTGGTGAGCCGTGATGAGTTCTTGGTTGGTTGGAGAGGACCTCCTTCTGGAGTTGATTTTCTTGTGGATCCTTTTGATGGGACATGCAAGTTTTGTTTCACAAGGGACACTGCCTTCTCCTTCAAAGGTACAACTGAGCATGCAGTGATTAGATGTGATTTTAAATTGGAGTTCCTGGTGAGAGACATCAATGAGATAAAGCAGTACAAAGATACTTCATGCCGAGTTATCCTATTGCAGCTGGCTTCCGCACCTTGGGTTTGGTATAGAACTGCCGACGATGACATTGAAGTGTTAGCTCCTTTTGATTTGTTGGATGATGATGACCCTTGGATTCGGACCACTGATTTTACACCTAGCGGTGCTATTAGTAGGTGTAATTCTTATCGAGTTTCAATCCCTCCTCGCCATGGTGCAAAGTTGGAGAGGGCCTTGGGGTATCTAAGAGAGCGTAGGGTGCAGGAGGACTCTCTCAGGCCACCCCTTAAGATTCTGAATGAACCAGAATATGGGATGCCTATGTCAGATCCTTTCTTTTGTATTCATCGCAAGGAAGGGATTGCTTTTGAGGTAATGTTCCTGGTGAATGCTGTGATGCATAAAGGAATATTCAATCAGCATCAACTATCTGACAGTTTCTTTGATTTACTGAGAAACCAAACTCTGGATGTTAATGTAGCTGCATTGAAACACATATGTTCTTATAAGAGGCCTGTGTTTGATGCTCATAAAAGGCTCAAAGCTGTCCAAGAATGGTTGCTGAAAAATCCCAAACTCTTTAGGAGCCCTAAACAGCTGGATGATATTGTAGAAATTAGGCGGTTGGCTATTACGCCTACTAGAGCCTATTGCCTTCCACCTGAAGTAGAACTTTCCAATAGAGTCTTGAGAAAATATAGAGATATTGGTGATCGTTTTCTGAGGGTTACCTTCATGGATGAGGGCTTGCAGACTATCAATTCAAACACTCTCACTTACTATGTTGCTCTTATAGTAAAAGACATCACTTCTAACTCTTTCTCCCAGAAGACAAGAATTTTCAAAAGGGTGAAGAGTATTCTAACTGATGGATTTTACTTGTGTGGGCGGAAGTACTCATTTTTGGCCTTCTCGTCCAATCAACTTAGGGATCGCTCTGCATGGTTTTTCGCTGAGGATGGGAAAACTAGTGTTCAGCAAATCAGAAGTTGGATGGGCAAGTTCACCAACAAGAACATTGCAAAGTGTGCTGCTAGGATGGGCCAGTGTTTCTCTTCTACTTATGCAACTGTAGACGTTCCATCAGTGGAGGTTAATCATGACCTTCCAGATATTAAGAGGAATGGTTATATTTTTTCTGATGGTATTGGTAAGATAACTCCAGATCTCGCAAAGGAAGTTGCAGAAAAATTGAAATTGGACATTAATCCACCATGTGCTTACCAGATTAGATATGCTGGTTGTAAAGGAGTTGTGGCCTCCTGGCCAGCGCAAGGTGATGGCATCCGCCTGTCTTTGAGGCGCAGTATGAACAAGTTCATGTCAAAACATACCACCTTGGAGATCTGCTCTTGGACTAGGTTTCAGCCTGGTTTCTTAAACAGGCAGATAATAACCTTGCTTTCCGCTTTAAATGTTTCTGATGAAATATTCTGGAAAATGCAGATTGATATGGTCTACAAACTGAATCAGATGCTGAAGGATGCTGATGTAGCATTTGATATTGTCACTGCATCATGTGCTGAGCAAGGTAACACTGCAGCAATAATGTTGAGTGCAGGTTTCATGCCTCAAAATGAACCTCATTTACGTGGAATGCTAACTTGTATAAGAGCTGCACAGTTTTCAGGCCTTAGGGACAAGGCTAGAATATTTGTTTCCTCTGGGAGATGGTTGATGGGCTGCTTGGATGAAATAGGGGTGCTTGAACAAGGCCAGTGCTTTATCCAAGTGTCTAGCCCATCTTTGGAGAGCTGTTTCTCGAAGCACGGCTCGAGGTTTAGTGGGACCAAGAAAAATCTGCAAGTAATCAAGGGGACTGTGGTGATGGCTAAAAATCCTTGTCTTCATCCAGGAGATGTAAGGATCCTGGAAGCAGTTGATGCTCCTGACCTACACCATTTGCATGATTGCCTTGTCTTCCCACAGAAAGGTGACAGGCCCCACTCAAATGAAGCTTCTGGAAGTGACCTTGACGGGGATTTATACTTTGTGACATGGGATGAAAAGCTTATTCCTCCGAGTAAGAAGAGCTGGACACCAATGCAGTATGATGCTGCTGAAGCCAAACTCCTAAATCGCCCTGTCAGTCATCAGGTATTTATCTACCCTATTGGATGCTACCTATAATGGGTAATGGACTATTTTGTTTTTGTTTTTTTATATATGAGTATTGTCAGGAATTTATAATTCTTATCTGTATGGAACAAGCTTTTTGCCTGTTATTATCCCCCATAAAAGTATTGGGTGAACTGATGCCTGACTCAAATATATATTAAGAGTATTGCACTCTTGGTAGAGAGGATGATAGGAGTACAAATCTTCTTGAACAAACAGAACCTGTAATTTTTCATGTATCCAGGACATCATTATAGTTCTCTGGTGTAACATCATACGATCTTTTGAGTAACCACTTTTGCTGCATTTTGGAATTATATATATATATATATATATATTACTGGTATGAACCTAGTAAATTGTGCATTTACTACTGGCATGATTTTGGAATCTATGAATGCATAAATCATAATGAAGTTCCCCAAAACATATCCATCCTATGAAGCCACATTATCATGTTGTTTAAGTAGAATATTTAGATATACTATCATAACCGGTTGATAGAATAAGATCATTTTTGTATAGCTTTGCCTAGAAAATGATGCAAGATAGATTGCAGTATCAGCAATGAAATGTATGTTGTGAAGTCTTACTGAAAATTCAGATCCTTGGTCAGTTTATTATATCTTTAGTTGACGAATAAACCATTTTAGAATTTCAATTTTGGTACATATAGAAAGTCTGACTATTTCTGTATTTAATGTGCAGGACATTATAGATTTTTTTGCAAGAAACATGGTCAATGAGAATTTGGGGGCCATCTGTAATGCTCATGTTGTTCATGCTGACTCGAGTGAATATGGGGCTTTGGATGAGAATTGCTTAAAACTGGCCGAGTTAGCAGCCACAGCTGTTGACTTTCCCAAGACTGGGAAGCTTGTCAGTATGCCACCATATCTAAAACCAAAAATGTATCCAGACTTTATGGGAAAGGAAGAGTATCAGTCATACAAGTCAACCAAAATTTTAGGAAGACTCTATCGTCATATTATTGAAGCTTATTGCGATGATGATGCAGCTGCGTCTTCTGATCTTAATTCTGTTCCTGATGATATCCCATATGATACGGATCTGGAGGTTTGTGGATCTGCTGATTACATTCGTGATGCCTGGGATAAAAAGTGCTCATATGATGGGCAGCTGAAAGGTCTTCTGGGGCAGTATAAAGTGAAAAGAGAAGAGGAGGTAGTCACTGGTCACATTTGGTCCATGCCGAAGTTCAACAGCAGGAAGCAAGGGGAGCTAAAAGAGAGGCTTAAGCATTCTTACAGTGCACTCAAGAAAGAATTTAGGCAGGTTTTTGAGAAGATGGATTTGGATTTTGAGCAACTCACTGATGATGAAAAAAACTTGCTATATGAGCGTAAAGCGTCTGCATGGTACCAGGTTGCTTACCATCCCAAATGGATAAAGAAGTCACTTAAGTTGCAAGAGCCTGATGCTGCTGGTAGTGCAGCACTGTTGAGCTTTGCTTGGATTGGGGCTGATTACCTTGCTCGGATTAAGATTAAGCGCAGGGGAATTGGAGGTGTTGACACATCTAAGCCAGTCAACTCACTGGTGAAGTACCTTGCTGATCGGCTCTAAGCAGCATCTGAAGCCCCACCTTTTATGTCTGTGCTTTTACTTATTGGCTGCAAGTCCACTCTGCCATTGTTAACAATTAAGTAGTCATGTATTAAAAATTGTATGATACTGCATTATGAGTTGCGACTTATCATTTTAGTAAATTGCTACAATAGGAATGTTATGGCATTTTCATGCTTTCTTCTATAACAAAATAATAAAAATAAATATTATGTTTTAGATCTGTTCAGAACTTTGGTTGCCTTTTGAACCACTTGGACAGTATCATGTTTCAGCGAAACTGGTTTGTTTGTTTGTTGGTCTTTTACTAGTTGTTTGTTTATTTGTCTTTTTTAGGAGAATGGCAAAGGCAATTTTGGGCTCTTTCAAAATAGACCTAGTGGTGGGATAGAACTGTAGCACATGGAGCAAATTTCTGTTGCTTACATTTTTATTATCATTTTGAGGTGAATAGTGAATACTTGTGCTTCAACAGGGATTATTACTGGTGAGATTTGAAAATAAAATGTTAAAATTTTACCTCTCAGAAAAAGTATGTTGTTACATATTTAGAGTTTGGAAGCACCAAAACTAAACAATGAGAGGACCTACCAGAAGCATAGAGAGAAGCATCCACCATTTCAATAGAATTGAAAGTTGAAATAACAGAGGAATGCTTAATTGCTTTATTGCAAATCACCTACCATATATATTTACATTTAAAGCTTCGCAAAGCAAACTTGTCCTTTTTTTTTTTTTAATTGATGGCAAATCACCATTGGTCACTCATTTGATAGATGAAGCATTCACTTATATATTTATCAGCTCAACCACTCCAGTTATAGTTAGAGCTATGCCTTTTCTTTGTTTTATTTTGAGAAATTTTCACATGATCCGTCCATCCATTTTATTGAATTTTAGGCCACATAATGCATTCCCATAATGAAACATTGACAATTTATCCAACTCCATCCAATCAATAAATTTCATTCTTAATTTCGATATTTTAAATAAAGAAATAAATGAATCTTTAATCTATCACCACAAACTTTACAAATTTAATTAAACTCGACTGACTATAAATTTATTTGAGTCTATTTGGGAAAAAAATATCTAAATAAATATTGACACTCCTAAAAAGATTTCATCATATTTTCACTATTTTTTTTTAAGTTAGAAGGAAAATTTTTATAAAAAAAATAGTATCATCACTATTAACCATTAATATTATTTTGACTAAACATTTAAGAATAAAATTATTTTTAAAAAGTGTAATGTTGAAAAAAAATATATATATATGTACAAGAAATTAAAATGTATTAAAAAAAGAGTTTCTCCTCTTCTTTGTAAGAGTTAATAAAAAAATAAATATGAAAATTAATAAATAGTATTCTAATTTTAGAAATTTGAAAGTAATTTATAAAGTCAATAAAAATTAATTATGGAGTGTTACAAATTTCTTTTGAAAATTTTCTAAAAATATAAATAATGAGAATAAAAGAGCATTATAATGAATTACAAAAATAAAAATAATAATTAGAGTGCAAAAAGCCTTTTGGAAGTGTTAATATCGCATCTTTTAAAAGATATTCATCATATTTCAACATGAGATTTTTGAAATTGTATATATATGTATACACAGGTTGTGGAGAGAGCAATTATATAATTCTAAAAATTAAATATTTTTTTTCACATTAATTTTATCGTTGAGATTCGAATTTTGATGTACATTTAAAAAAAAAATATATATCCTAGAGATACTAATATTAATTATAATTCTAAGTTGTATTTGTCTCTCTTTTTCAATTTCCATGTCATTATCTTCCTAATTTGCTTTCACTTTCTTTCCTAAATCAGAGCTATGATGTTTAAAGGATTATGTGTTTCATTACTCGTACATTTATATGTGATATTAGTTGGATTTCTCTTTCAAATAAAGAATTTATCAGTTTATTCTCGTAATCTTTTTTTTTTTTTTAATAGAAAGAAGGTCAGTGAACTGAAATAATATTGTAAACTACACAATAAGAATAGTCTTTCCCTTTAACATCTCTTATCAAATTAATAACTGTGATTTAAATCCTATACTTATAATCTATTTTTTCCGCTATTATGTCTTTGTCCACTTTAATATTTTGTTTCTAATTTAGTCTTTAATAACAGTAGGCCGATGGTTGATGTTACCAATAAGTTATTAATTTTTATCAGAAACTAATATATATATCTTCATTCAAGAAATTATTAAAGTGAAATCCACGACTTATAATTAGAGCTGGCAAATTTCATCCATACCCATTATAATATACTCTTATTAAATGAATATGAATAATATATAAAACTAAATGGGTTAGAAGTGGCTAATGAGTTAAATCATATTGAATATGGATATCCATAAATAAAAAAATTAGCTGAATAAATAAATAAAACAACAGGTATGAAATTCTTTTAAGTACAAATAGTACAACTCTAAATGATACATGAAAGAATAGAGTTTGAAGTTGAAAATTTATTTTTCAAAAAGTAATATTTGAAATATAAATAAATAAATAAAACAGTTGAAAATTATTATTTAATTATTAATAGCAATATTATTTATAATAAATGATTTTATTATAATTAAGCTCAATGTTTTATTTATTTAATAAATATAATTAATTAATTAATCTAATTAACCATATATATATAATTAGTTAATTATATTAATTCATTAATCAATTAAAATAATATAATTAATTAATTATACATGTACCATGTTAATTGATATTTAAACAATAAAAATTTCTTTATATACACCATTTCATATTTTTATTCAAAAATTCCCTGTTTTGATTTTAGAGACCATTCAAAATATTATAGTATGAATATTTTAATAAACTTTTCTATGTACAAAAAATATATATATAAATTAGTTATTAGCATATAATATATATCACATAATAAATGACAACATTAATTAATTAATGTGTTTATTTTTTTACATGATGGAACCTATTAGACATCCAATTCTTAGATTCCATCAATGAAAAAATATTCACACTTGTATTAAAAATTCAAAGAAAAAAAAAATATCCCTTGCCATTTAGTTTTGAAAATTAAAAAAAAATACATTTACATAATTAATTACACAGTAATACATTAAAAATAATAATATTAGAATATATAAAAATATTATTAAATTGAAAAATATATTATTAAATAAAAATATGGTCTATAATAATAATATAATATATTAAAAATAAATTTTCTCAAAAAATATATTAAAAATAATTAAATTAACAATAATTAAGTAAATGGGTGAGCAATGATTTATGTGGATTATATGTATTTGGATACTCATATAAATTTTAAATGAATCATAAATAAATAAATAGGTAATTTATGACCAATCCTATTTATACCTAACTCACACCTACCCAAACTCATACATTTGCTACCTCTACTTATAATGTATTAAATTTTAAGAATAATTTTAAAATTGGTTTCTAATTTTTTTTTTTTTAAAATAACAATATATACAAAGTTTCATTTTCAAAATAAAAGTAGATATAGCATCCATCACTCTTATCAATAACTCAAAAACCTATTACTACAAATTAAAAGAAAAAAGAACATATTGTATATATATATATATATATCACAAAAGTTTTCAACAAATATAAACAATAGAACACACCCATGTCCTTACATATAATATAACTCCTGATTGGCTCTTTGCATGCATCAGGATATATCAATCTCGTGTATTAATTACTACTAATAATTAACTTCTTTAAACTAACCAATAAGTAATTAGATAATATATATATATATACATATGCATATACATATATACGTACTGGTGGTGGTGCTGTAACTGTGACATATAAATATAGACCTTGCGGTATAATTGAATATTTGAAGGTCACATTTAACTTTTTTTTCTTATCTGAAGGTCAATTCCAATTAAGTAGTTCTTCTATCATTTGCATAGCAATTGTATCTTCTTCATCCATACTATTTTTGGGTTCGAGCTCAACTTTTTGTGACGATACTGATGATAGTGGCGATCCATCTTCCATTACTTTTGTTTTCTTATTATTATTTCCAAGCTGTACCTTCATAACCCAATTTGAGCTCGAATTACGAGAACCACCATTTTTTTGCCACACCCCAATGTGAGAATTGTCATTGTCTAGCCTTAAACAAGTGAGTGAAGCTGGAGAAGGGTCTTTGCAACATTTCTTGAGTTTGGTGTTGAGTAGCTCAGAAAGAGCCTTGGCAGGTAATGGATGCTCATTATTATTATTGTTGTTGTTGTTGTGATTTCGATGAGGACTTGTTTCTTCTAAATCACTCCTTGGAAAATTAGTCTTGGCATTTTGTCCATTCATTAATATTGCTGCTTGGTCATAAGCTCTTGCTGCTGCCTCAGCTGTTTCAAATGTGCCTAGCCATATCCTTCTCTTCCTACACACACACAATCATGAAAAAAAAAATCATATAATAATACCCTTTTACTCCTATAAAATATAGGAGGAAGCATACTATAAATTTAATAATTCAACAGTCAAGTGCATTTATATATACACATAATAATATATCAGACCAAATTAAAATACAGAATTTAACCACACGAAAGTCAAGTATTCAATTGATTAATTATCTAAATATATAACTCAACTTACATTTAGTAAGAAAATGCAAGAAAAAGAAAGATCATAGTGAGCTAATAAAACATATACAAGAGATCTAAAGCTAGAATTATATTTATATATATAATGGGATAGGACTGAGGTATGTGGAAATGGATATTTATTTAAGAAGATATAGGTGATGATACATAGTAATATTTATATGTGTATAATAATGTAATAATGTGAGTGGGTGAGAGCTTACAGTAAAGGGTGGCGAATTTCGGACACCCAGGAGCCCCACTGGCGTTGCCTGACGCCTCTGAATTTCTTTGATTGTACCATTATTTTGGAGAGAGAGAGAGAGAATTTGCAGAGAAATGATGATAATAAGTAGGAGATGATGATGAGTTTTAGAGAGAGAGGTTAGGTTTATCTATGAAATGAAATGAATAAAGTGGAAAGAGTACTAAATATTTAAGAGAGATTATGTGAATTTGTCGGTGAATTGGATAGAAAAGTCTAAAGTTGCAATAAAGATTTCACCTACACTAACCATCATCACTAAACCTTGGCTTCATAACAACTAGAATAAATGATAACATGCTTTGCTCTTCCTACCCTATATACCACAATTAATGAATACCTTAGTTTTACTGTAAGATTAAAACTCAAGTTTTGAGAGATTTTAATATAATTATTAATTTGATTTTTGAAAAGTTTATATAGTAATTATGTATATAAAATCTTTTCTCTATCCTCATTTTAATTTGGAAAATTAACAAGCAATTTAATAGCAAAAAAACAGAAAAGTACAAAATTTTTTAGTTAATACATATTGCAGGATGTCATTATATATTTCTATGAACAATATATAATTCGAGAGAATAAGCTAAAAAGTATTCGCTTAAATAGAAATTATATATGAATTATACAATTAATCATTAAATTATTAATTAAAGACTTTAATTGATATATTGACATGTGTTTTAAATATA
The DNA here is from genome assembly GCA_949750685.1 of Vernicia montana. Classification (NCBI taxonomy): domain Eukaryota; kingdom Viridiplantae; phylum Streptophyta; class Magnoliopsida; order Malpighiales; family Euphorbiaceae; genus Vernicia; species Vernicia montana. The sequence continues at coordinate 11,749 of CATKHJ010713808.1, forward strand.
ATATTATGAGTTCTGAGATTAAATTATTTAAAAAAAACTCCATATATTTACTCTAAATAATTATTTTTTTTTGGGTAATATGAATAATAAAAATTGATGCACCACATGCATGAATTCTCATTTATATGTATTGTCCCTTTCAATAACACAACAGCTCATTTCATTGGCAATTAATTCTCATACATTTTCAACTACGGAAAGCCATTTAGCCAACTTTTCTATAAAATTTTGACCTCAAACATCCTCATGGTTTGCATGAACCTCCTAACATTAAATTATTTTCAAAATTAATTAGACTTTTAACAAGACATTAATTATATTTTTTGAAATATGCAAATAATTTAAAAGATAATAATAATAGTAATAATAATAATAATAATAATAATAATAATATTTGGCCTAGCTTGGTTTTTACTTTAATAAAACAATGTCTCTAATTCAGTTGGAAGTTGATTGACTTAATATTTGTAATATATATATATATATATATAGTTTTAATTTGTGGAAGAGGACCAAGTCTTTGTATTTCCTCTTATAATTATTAATTGGTCTGCCTGCAGAAACTTTTGGATTTATAAGGAGACTAATGTGGTGGTGGTGGTGGCCGCGGCGGTGCTTCATTTTTATTTTTATTTTTATTTTCCTTAATTTTTGTTTTAGAAAAATTAAATTGAGATGTGGTGGTGATTCTTTGCCTCAATTTGCATGCAGAAACTATGACCATGATCAGCTTATTTTTAGTTGAACTTGAATTGATGTGTGTTTTTCATGATGGTTATGTTTCCACTTGGGTTAAAGCCTATTATAGTTTATTTTTAAGAAATATTATATAACCTACATATACCAATTATAAGTGTATAACATTACAATTTAATATATGTAAGCCATTAGAGTTTGATTTTGGTACATTTTATATATGAAATATTGGACTAAATCTTTGAAAATTAATATGAGTTTAAAAACTTGGTAACATCCAAAATGTTGTTATATTGTACAAGCCCATTTTTTATTTTATTTTATTTTATTTTTAAGGAATATATACTATTTTTAATGGAAATTATAAACAGGAACTTACACTCCCCTTTTACCAAAGAAATCAAAATCACTTGCATTTTGCCGAACCTTTTGCCCCATCTCCAGTAACTAAATTGATTATAAAATCCATTAATTTTTTTTTTTATTTTTTATAATCCTGTCCTTAGTCCCGTATTGTGCCATTTTTTCTCTACTTTAACTCTCTTTAGTATTTGATTATAAAATTATGAATTTTTTTTCATCATCCTTTAGTCCATGGCGTTGTATATTTTAATTTTTAGAATTGATTATACTTTAATTTATAAATTATTAAATTTTGCAGGGTATGGTAAACCATGGACTACTTTGCTTTCTAGGTGTTCCTGAGAAATTTTGTAAGCTTCCCAAGTGATCTTAACTTGATATCAATGCAAAAGGTGTCATGATTTCATTTCCAGAGAAGTAGTTTTCAAGACTATCAAACTCCAAGACAGAATTGAACTTCAATAAAACTCTTAAAAGGTCAAGTTTGTGTGTGCATTAATTAATTATTGTTTTAGGAAAAAAATCTATTAATTATTTTTTATATACCACACGTAGTTAATTAATTTAATTAATTAAATTAATATGTATATATTAAAGTAGTTGCAGATATCAAACAAATACTTAACATATATCAAATTTTGGTGTATGTATACTATTTACTGTTAGTTTATCTTTTTAATTTTTTCTAATTTGCAATATGTATATATATAAAATAGTTATAAATATTAAACATATACTTAATGTATATCAAATTTTAGTATACATATACTATTTACTATTAGTTTATCTTTTTATCTTTTTTTAAATTTACACTTGCTAAATCGCACAAAGAAACCTATGATAGAGAATACCTTTTCAATTATTTTCTTAGATATATTTTCTACGAAATATATATTAGTTATACACTAATTGTACATAAATATATAGCAAATGTATACCAATATTAAATGTATATTAGACATATACCAAATATATACATAACGTATACCATATATATACAAAAGATATACTAAACATATACCAATTAGAGTAAAAGTGGTTTAAAATTTAAATTTAGGAGTGTCATATGCTCTTTTTATCATTCTAATGAATGATGGGTAAATTGCTTTTCCTTTTTTTTTTTATATATATATATTAACATTTCAATTTACAAATTATTCAATTTATAGTAATTAACTCATAAATGATTATTTTTTTAAATTAAAATAATGGAGATTAAATTTATTATCCATAAAAAAAAAAATGCACGTAACTGAGTTATACTGGAGAATTGTGAATGAATTATGATGTATTAAAGTAGGGGAAGATAATATTAATAATTAATATAGATTAAAGCATGGCCATATAGTGAGAAACCTGAAGAAGTTATTGGAGTTATACACTATAAAGCATGGAGTCGATTCAATCAGGAAAATCGAGAATCGAATACTAGTTCGGTTTAATTTTGACCTCATACTCGGCCAGGAAGAAAATCGAAAAAAACTCGCTTGTTCGGTTAAATAATCGGTGACCCAATCGGCTTGGATTGGGTTTTCCAAGCGGAAAAAAATTTTGTTTGCTTTTTTTTTTTTTGTGATTGAATTAAACAAAAAAAAATGGAATAAATAAAAAACTTTGTGATTGAATTAAATTAAAAAAAAAATTGCAAAACCCAAATTAGCAGGGATTAGACCATTTCAGTTCGACATTCGTATACACAAGTCGTACATTAAACCTAAACTCAATATCGTGGATTTGCACCCCCACGCGCAAGAGAAAGTCTTATTGGCTACTTTCTTAATGTTGAAAGGAGTAACTTTTGAATATATACTTCATTCTAATTTTATATTTTTTTCAATGTGAGATAACTCACTTTTCTCTCTTACTTTCTTTAGTATAGAACTTATTTTGAATTTCAAATTATCATTCATTAATTTACCATTTTGAGCACATTAATATTCAAATTCATATTTTATTACATAAGAAAATACAAATCTGAGTAGATCTCTCACTGCCGAGTAATGAAACCCACCTGAAATTGAGTATCAAAATAGCTACTTAATAAGTTAATCTATCATAATTTCTTTTAAGTAATGGTCTCAAATTTATATTTCTTCTAAATAATATTTATTAATTATTCTAATAATGTTCATTAATTTTAATTATATATATATTATATTTTTATAACATATAAATATATAATATATAATATTATTTAAAATTTCGATTTGATTACGATTGAATTTTTAATTTGTGATTATCTGTTTTCACATATTTTAAGATCGAATTTGAAAATATTACTGTAAAGTAAAGTGGTATGATGTGACATGGTAAGGCAAAGCAGTGGTGGGACCCAAATAAGTCCAAGCATCATCAACTATGGGAGAATCTCCACCTTTTCCTTGTTAGATCAAGTCTTGCAAATGTCATTTACCCAAAAGCTACTTCATTAGGTTCCACTTGCCCAGCCAACCAAACCCAATGTCCTAACCCAAAGCTAATTATGCTCTTCACTACTCTGCTATTCTTAAAGAATCCATCACACACACACACACACACACTCTCTCTCTCTCTTAAAAATTGCTCTTCACTACTCTGCTATTCTTAAAGAATCCATCACACACATACACACACTCTCTCTCTCTTAAAAATTGGATCGGACCGATCGATTCAACCGACTGAACTAAAAATTTTTTGGCTAGTCCAATTTGGTCACGGAAAAAATTAAATTTCAGGTTAAACCATCTTTTGACCAATTTTTGATATGTTTTGTTTAGTTTTTAGCTCTTTTTAACCGGTCAGACCTCTATTAATTAGAATCTAACAAAAAAAAAAAAAAATGAAAAGATTTTATTCAATCGGTCAGATTACCTATTCAATCGATCTAACCAGTTTAACAGCAAACTGGTGATCTGATTAATTCAATCACCGATTTAATTTTTAAAATACAGATGTCATTTACTAACTGGTATATATAAGAGAGAGGACAATTATAGGAGGAGCGATCTTGATGGCCAATGCCTTTAAATTTGTAAGAAAAAAGAGTCGAGGGGATATTTTATAAAAATTTTATTAGGAGGCTATTTTTGTTATTTTATGTATTTGTGTAAAAACCTTAATTATAAAACCCATTTCATGAGAATTATAGATAGAGATTAGGGTCAAGATAGGAATTAATAGATCCTTGATTCAAACCTTAATTATCAAGAAAAACCTACAAGAGCTAATTCTTTATTATATTGTGCCCTTTTGAAAAAGGGATTCCATTACTTTGGTTTTTTAAGTTTTTTTTTTTTTTAAATATATTTGTTTTTTAAGCTTGACAATCAATAATTACATTATATCCAATTTCAACTCCTGGATATAAAATTCATTGGAATTGGATCATGCCTTTTCTTTTATTTTTTCATTTGGCTTTATTTTTTCTACTTGCCTCGCATTTTGCACGAATTTTAATCATATATTTTTTTTTTATATTTAATTTATATTTTTTAAAAATATTTTAACATACATGAACTATGTATTATCAATTTATTATTATTATTATTATATATAAAATTTTTTAATTGAAATATATAAAGAAATACAATGACATGAAGAAAAATTGATAAAATAACTTCATATAAATTTAGTTTTTGATGAATTAACTTCATATAAATTTAAATTTTGAGAGACATACTAGTTGACACATGGTTAAACTTAAATTTTCTAAATAACTCTTGAATTCAATTTTTATTATATATATATTTGATTTAGTTGAAAGTTTGACACACTTATTATAAAAAGAAAATCATAATAGATAATAATATTAAAATAAATGTAAACTAAATGTTATTGGAATAATTTACTTCACTTTGTAGTGAAAGGTGAGAAATTTAATCTTACAATGCTCTGCGCCTTTAAGAATTTTCTATGTAACAAAATTTAGATTTTTGTAGGTTTAGAAATTGGAATTCATTAGAAATTAGAATGGGTTTATGGGTTATGGGTTGCCACAATGACCTCCTAGGAAGCAAAGGCGGGAATTGATTCTAACTTGAATTGTAATGAGAAATCTATCTCTTCCTTCATCCTAACAATTAACAAATGACAATGCATGAGATTCTATTCTTCTCTCTCCATTTATATCTTAACTATGATAAAAACCTGTCTTGAATCTCTTAACAGTACTGTCTCCAAATTTCTCTACTACAAGGTTTGTCATCATCTTCTCCAAGTATTGAATCTTTCTGCAATTGGAGTTGGTGATATGCTAATCTTCTTCTTCTTTTCTTGATTTTATTAAATTTGTTATATGCGCATTCTTTTTCCTTGCTTAGGTAATTAACATTAATTTCAAAGAGTGCAATTAAAGGATGCCACGTTTGCTACATGGAACTCTTTCCGTGGCAATCTTTGAGGTTGACATAATACAAAATGGGTGTGGATTCAATTTGTTCAGTAAGGTAAGCGTCTCATTTTTTTTTAAGTTTTTAAGGATAGGAAATTTTTCTTAGTATTTATTTTATTTTTGTCTATATTTTGCTCTTGATTTTACTAGATTGTTGGGAATATTTGGATTTTTTGCATTAGATATTAGAAAAATGAGAATAATATAAGTTTCAAGAATGATGTGATAAACATGAGTAATAATATAAATATAATATGTATTCGAGGGAATAGACTAGTAATAGTGCATTTCTCGATTGGGTAATAAATCGGCCAAGTTCAAGTCCCTCATTCACCTAATGCTAAAAAAAAAAAAAGAGAATAATGTGATAAACTTAAGTAATAAGAAGAATAATCGGGGAACACTTTTGAAAATAGTGATTGATGATAAACATAAGTAATAAGAATAATTGAGAAACACTTTTGAATTTAGTAACATAATTATATCAAATGAAAGTAAAAGATTATAAGAATCCTACTAGACAAGATCACATGCTAAGAAAATATTTGTTGGCCTTTAATCCTGATTAGTAGTTAATTAATGGGTGAATATGATTCTAGAGATTGATTTCAAATAATTGAGATATTGCTTTGTAAAAATTTATTATATTATTTTTTTTTTTTTAAGTTTAGAAGAGAATCTGACAATCAGGGAAATTAAGCTGTTGGAGTAATTTTCTGCTTAGTTGCTTATTATGTTTCTCTTCAATATCATAAATCAGCAATTGATTAGGTTAATGAAACTTGTAGTTGCATAGAGTTGATTGAATTGGGTTTTGTTGAATAAGGAAAAAAAGAAACTAACTTTATTACATAAGCTTATGAATAGACTAATTAAAACTCAACATATATGTCTACTTAAAAGCTGATATGGTGTACAGATTCATCTTTGCAGTAAAATTAAGCATAATAAATTTAAGATTTTACAAGGACATAGTGTAGTTGTTTGTCTTAGGAAATTTACTAAATTTGGTTTCAGAAATTTCAGTTGAATACATTCATGAACACCAATATTATCATGTTAAAGAATCAGTAAGTTAATTGTAGAATTTTCAATCCCTTAACTGGTTTTACCTTTATGCTTTTTTTTTTCTTAAAATTTGGAGGGTATCGGACAGCAAAATTGTGGGAAAAGATTTCTATCCAAAATGAAGAGAATGGTGCTTTGCAGGCCTGAGGTATTCTTTTCTTATTTTGCTGCACGGAGAAAATCTCACATATAATTATTTTCTCCAATGTAACTATGTTTTTTAATATGTTTCCCAGATTGTTGGTTCTAAACTCTATGCAACAGTTGATCTAGACAAGGCAAGAGTTGGAAGGACTAGAATGATAAATAATCAACCTTATAATCCTCAGTGGTATGAGCATTTCCATATATACTGTGCCCATCTGATCTCAAATGTTGTATTTACTGTCAAAGATGATCAACTTCTTGGGGCAATATTGATTGGAAGAGCTTATTTACCTGTTGAAGATGTCATCAAAGGGTATACAGTCGATCGATGGATCGAAATCTTAGATGAAGAACACAATCCTATTGGTTCTAAGATTCATGTTAAGCTGCAATTTTATAGTGTTACTCAAGACAGTAATTGGTCTCAAGGAATAAAAAATTCGCGCTATGATGGTGTTCCTTATGCATTCTTTAATCAAAGACAGGGCTGCAGGGTTACTCTGTATCAGGATACTCATGTTCCTAACAATTTTATTCCTAAGATTCTTTTAGGACTAGGAGAAAAGGACTATGAAGCTCATAGATGTTGGGAAGATATTTTTGATGCTATTAGTAATGCCAAGCATTTGATTTATATTACTGGTTGGTCTGTTTATACTGAGATAACTTTGGTAAGAGATCCTTCTAGGACTAAACCAGGAGGTGAGCTAAAACTTGGGGAGTTGCTAAAGAAAAAAGCTGATGAAGGTGTGACAGTTCTTATGCTAGTATGGGATGATAGAACTTCTGCTGAGGAACTAAAAAGGGATGGTCTAATGGCAACTCATGATCAAGAAACTGAAATCTATTTCAGGAACACGAAAGTGCACTGCATTTTGTGCCCTCGAAATCCTGATGATGGAAGAAGCCTAGTTCAAGGATTTGAAATCTCTACAATGTTTACTCACCATCAGAAGACAGTAGTTGTTGATTGCGAAATGCCTGATGACACTTCACAGAAAAGGAGAATTGTGAGTTTCATTGGAGGCATTGATCTTTGTGATGGGAGATATGATACACAAGACCATTCTTTATTCAAGACTTTGGATACAATCCATCATGAAGATTTTCATCAGCCCAACTTTCCAGGCTCATCGATAAAAAAAGGCGGTCCGAGGGAGCCTTGGCATGATATACATTGTAAGCTAGAAGGACCTGTAGCATGGGATGTCCTCTACAATTTTGAGCAGAGGTGGAAAAAGCAAGTTGGGCAAAAGTTCTTTATACCCCAACATGATCTTGAATTGAATATAACTCGACCATTGCCTGTGTTGCCATCAGCAGACACAGAGACATGGAATGCCCAATTATTTCGTTCCATTGATGGTGGTGCTGTTGTTGGCTTTCCTGAAAAACTTGAAGATGCAGCTGCAGTTGGTCTTGTTAGTGGAAAAGACAACATCATTGACAGAAGCATTCAAGATGCTTATATCAATGCTATTCGGCGAGCAAAGAATTTTATCTACATTGAAAATCAGTATTTTCTAGGAAGTTCATTTGATTGGAGATCAAAAGATATAAGGGTTGAGGATATTAATGCCTTGCATCTTATTCCAAAGGAACTATCACTAAAAATAACTAGTAAGATAGATGCAGGGGAAAGGTTTACAGTGTATATTGTGATTCCAATGTGGCCTGAAGGCATACCTGAGAGTGCTTCTGTTCAAGCAATACTAGATTGGCAAAGAAGAACAATGGAAATGATGTATTCTGATATTGCTGAAGCACTTCAAAGAAATGGACTTAAAGTAAATCCTAGAGAGTACTTGTCATTTTTCTGTCTTGGCAATAGGGAGACAAAGAAGATTGGAGAATATGCACCTCCAGAAACTCCAGAGCCTGATTCTGACTATAGCAGAGCTCAACAAGCTCGTCGTTTCATGATCTACGTTCATGCGAAAATGATGATCGGTGAGTAATCATTTTAACTTTACATTAACAATTAATCAGCAACAATGTAATTCACTATATTTGGTATATACTGCAATGGAATATAATCAAATGCATTTTCATTTGAACTAAAGATGCATTTAATTGCATTACATTTCATTACGGCCTATATAATTCTGAAATGAATTATCTTATTGATGGTTTCAGTGGATGATGAGTACATAATCATCGGATCAGCGAACATTAATCAAAGATCAATGGATGGAGCAAGGGACACAGAAATTGCAATGGGAGCATTTCAACCACATCATTTGGCAACAACAGCACAGCCAGCCAAAGGTCAAATATATGGGTTCAGATTAGCACTATGGTATGAGCACCTTAGACTCCTTGAACCCTCTTTCCAATTTCCTCAAACTGAGGAATGTATACAAGTAGTGAATAAAATTGCTGATGAACACTGGGAAAATTATGCAAGTGAAGCTTTTGATAAAGATCTAATGGGTCATCTTCTTCGCTATCCAATTGAAGTCACCAACAATGGTTCTGTTACAGGTTTGCCAGGATTTGAATATTTTCCTGACACAAAAGCTCGTATTCTTGGCAATAAATCTGAATACCTTCCTCCAATACTCACCACTTAGCTTCAATATAAATATCAGAGTGTGTAATAGTTAAGCATTACCAATTGCAAGAACAATTATTGAATTTAATCATTGTCACACTTTACCAAATTCATGAACAATAATAATAATAATAATCCCTTGCATTATTGTTGCATTGTCGGTCTTTTTTTTTTTCTTTAGCCATTGATTGGACTTTTTTTAGTTTCTTTTGGTAATAATAATAATAATAATAATTTTTTTTTTTTTTTTTTGAGAATAAGCAATAAAGTTTGTTGGAGGATATCCAAAAGTACTTCACTAAATTTTATAGCATTTATTTTATTAATTTATTTATCAAGGACACGCAAAATTTTTTTCTTTACGGGACAAAAAAAAAAAAAAAAGTACTAGTAAGTACACTGATGAACTTGAATTATGCTATTAATTAGAAGAGTATTTGTTAAGTTTAATTCATCAAATGTGTTGTTTATATCGTATTTTCTTTTATTTATTGTTAATCTTTTATTTTTTTTTGTTTGTTTTTAAGTTTTTCTAGGTTATATGAAATGTTTTTATGCAATTTCGAGAAATTCGGAAGTTTGGAGATCAATTGGAATAAAGTTGTAGTCAAATCAAAAGTAAAATAAGTGCATAAAGAGAGTTTCAGACATGCATGGCCGTGCATATTGAAAGTGCACGGCCTTGCACTCAAAGAGGGGTCTATTTCTTACAGAATCGAGGGGAACAGAAGTGAAGCGATCATGCACGGTCGTGCATATTGAAAGTGCACGGCCGTGCGCAATCTGACGAGTGTGACGATTTTGACAACTCATACACCTTTTGGTATTTTGATCATAACTTGAACTACATATATCATATTGAGGCGATTCAAAATGCATTGGAAAGTTAAGAGACAGATCTACAAATCTTATGAATACCTCAAAGCCTAAATCGATCATTACTGCTAAAAGTTTCACATGAAAAAAGAAGATTTTATTCCTAATTCGAATTCACTTTAAGGACTGATTAGTATTCTGATTTTCTTGGATTCTAAGGATTTCCTAAGCCTTTTAAACCTAAATTTTTTTGCCTATAAATAGAATAGGATTCTCAATAGTTTGTTTCACCTTTTTCTATCACTCTTTCTATCAAGTTTTCTTCTCTTCTAAAACTCTTTGTACATTAATTATTCTTTCTTAATTATGAGCATCTAATTATTCTCTAGAATTTAGATGTAATCTCTTGATTTGCCTATGATTATCTATGTTTGATTAATTGGTTTGGATTATTTGAATTAATATTTTATTTTAGGGTTTAATACTTGTAAATAATTGATCACTATTTGCGTGAATTAAAGGTATTGTGTGAAGTGACGATAGTAGAAACATAATATTAGTTCATTGAGATATTAGACATAGGGTATGTGTTGGTTAGAGATAAAAACACTCATTTGAAATTGTTAAAAGGATTTTCATAAAATTTAATGGGTTTGTGTTAATTACTTGTGATCACAAGAGTAGACATAAGATTAACATGAATACTTGTTTTGTGTCTTGAGAGATAACATCATATAATTTAAGAAAATCTAATCATTAATTCTAATAAACTAAAAATCAAATTAGAGAACATAGATAAACCATAAGCAATTAATTGATGAAGTCTAAATCTTAGACCTTTTATATATATTGAATTTATCTTTTATTATATTTGTTTAATTTTACTTATTTTCTTTCATCTTATTTGATTTTCTAAATAATAAAGGAAATCCTAATTTTGATACTTGTCAATCATTCATCGTGAGATCAACATTCTACTCATAAACTATATTATTTGTTTACGACCTGTGCACTTGCAAAATTTTCACAACATGCACATAGTTAATTTTAAAGTGATCTCATCTTATATGAATTGAAAATGCACAAACTGATCATAAAATATTTTAAACCTTAAGGCTATGTGGTATTTCACGTCGTTTTTATATTCGTCTTCGTCAAACTATCAACTCTGATATCACTTATTGGTGTCAGGGAGCCCTATCGAATCATTAGCTTTGATAGTACTTGTTGGCATTGAAGAGCCCAATTCCTTCCATACTCGTCCCTATCGAACTATCAATTGTGATACCACTTGTTGGCGTTAGGAAACCCAATTCCTTAAGAAATCTTTTTCATGGGCATAGTGAAGGGACACACTCGTGGACCTGATACCACAATTGAACCTAAAATCATAAGACAATGGGTTTATGAGTCATTTCCACTTATATATCTCCACTAAATCAATCTTTTTCCAATGTCAAATTTCACTCACACTTAAAATTCATAAATAAAAAATACAAATTGGAAAATAAAAAGAAAGATATTAAACTACAAAAATATTCCCTAAATCTAGTGGAAGTTTATTTATTAAAAGAAAAAAAGAAATCCGCTCAGTTGATAAAAATAAAATTACAAAGATTTTTTCTTTTAAAAAAATTATAAACGGCAAAAGCCAGTGAGCCTATTAACAATAAATTAAAGGTTTATTAGGTTATAATACCTTCAACTTTTTGATTATTTATAATTATACTATATCCTTTGGAAATAAATTATTATATCACAAACTTTTAAAATTATTCACAATTGTACCTTTTGGTCAAAATTACTCATTTAAACTTTTTTTCTCTCATATTGTAGCCCTGACCATGGTTCGAATTGAAATTGTAAACTAGACTGAAACCGAAAACGAAAAATGGTTTGACGATTTGAAATGTAATAGAAACCATCATGTATGGTTCGGTTAAGATTTTAAATTCTCCTAACCGAAATCAAAACCAGCAAGAATTGAAACTGAAATCGGAACCATAATTACGTGAGCTTTGATTTCTTTAAACCTTAAAATGATACGTAGACATCTTAATTCTAAGCAATTAAATTCAAGCATTTTTTCAAATAATTTTTTAATTAGTTATTTTCATAGTTGTCATAACCGGCCTGATCGATTCGACCAGGAACCGGAGGCCAGGCTGGTTCAATTTAGACCACAAACCCGGCTAGAGTGAGAACTGGGAAAAACCCGACTGCTCGGCCGGGTTTTTCCGAGTGAGGAAATTAAAAAACTTTGTGATTGGATTCAATAAAAAAAATTACAAAATTCAAGTTGGCACGGGCCAGTCTATTTCGGTCTGATATTCGTGTACGCAGGTCACGGGCTCACACATTGAACCTAAGCTTAATGTGGTAGATTTACACCTCCTGCGCGAGAGAGAGCTTTATTGGCTATTTTCTTAGCATTGAAAGTAGGAGCTTTTAAATATATACCTAATTTCAATTTTGCATTTTTCTAATGAGCAATAACTCACTTTCTTCTCTCACTTTCCATAGTATAGAGCTTACTTTAAATTTTAAATTATCGTTCACTCATTCACCATTTTGAGCACATAAATATTCAAATTCATATTTTTTACGTAAGAGAACACAAATTCGAATAGACTTTTCACTACCGAATAATGGAACTCACCCGAATTTAGGTCTCAAAATAGTCACTTAATAAGTTAATTAACTATAATTTCTTATAAGTAATGGTCTCAAATTCATATTTTTTCTAAGTAATGTTCATTAATTGCTCTAATAACGTTCATTAATTTTAATTATATGTATATTATATTTTTTAACATATAAATAATAAATATATGATATTATTTAAAATTTCAGTTTGACCTTAATTGAACATCTAACCCGTGACCCTTTATCTTTACCGGTTCTAAAGTCAGGCTGGATTTGAAAACTATGGTTATTATGTATTATAAATAATATTCAATTATAAAATTAATTTATGATATTTATATATTAAATAATAATAGAATACTTCAATCTAATTAAAAAAATTGGTATTAAATAATAATTAATTTATTCATTCCTAATTTTTTAAAAATTTTATTACATAAATACAAATTATAAGTTAGAAAAAAAAAATGAATCGATATCGAAATTCAAACCTTTGAAATCAAAATCAAAATCGGAGATAATCGAAACTGAAACCAATTTGAATTTAAATCGAAATCAAAACCGAAATCAAATATTTGCCTAAAGTTAAGGTTCTGGTTCCCATAAACATAGAATTGGAATCAGCGATTCCAAAATTAGAATCGTGAATAGGGCAATCTTAGTGGTATATGAGATGAATTAAAAATATAAAAAACATATTGCTATTTAGTCATTCATATTTAGTATAATTAATAAGTTTATTTTCTTTTTTTTAGAAATGAATTAAATGATTCATCACATTTTTTTTAACAAAATAGTTATTTTATTTAAAGTAATTAAAAATTTTCTTTCAGTAAATAGAAAAATACTAAAATATCCTTGTATATATTATGTGGATATAAAACCTAATATACTATTGTTGCTCTTTTTTTTTTTTTTTTTTTTTATTTCTTTCTTTTGAATAAACACTCAAATGAAATATTAATTTTTAAAATTTTTTCACCTAATTTTTTATAAAAAAAATTATTTTATATTGTAAATAATAATAAAAAATATATTTTTATTATAAATAACAAAAAAATATTTTACACTATCAAAAAATATATATAACCTTTCATTTTAATTATTTTGAGATGCATATATAATTTTTTTTACTTAAAATATAATTTTTTATATTATAAGAATATATAAAAAAAATTAAAAATTAAAAGAAAAATTAAGTTTCATTGAACTAAAAAATTTTAAAAAAAATATTATCTTAATATGTACCAAAATTAATTTTAGATCTAGTTAAACGAATTGAAAAAAAAAATACTAATCAATTTGAATTTTTTTTCTATAATTAAAGTTATTTGAGTACTTTTACTATTAAATATGCCATTAATTGATAAAATTTATTTTGAATAATAATAAATGATTATTTTATTAACAAAACCAAACATGATTATTATTAAATTAATTTTATAAAAAGAGGGATAAAATTATTAATTAGATTAATTATGAGCCACTAAATAATAATATGTTGGCCTAAATTAAATCATAGCCGCAGAGATGATCATGATCGACCATCAACATCTAACAGTGGCCCCACGAATTGCTGTAATAGGAACGCGGAGTTGTAAAAGTACGAAACAGGTGTACCAAAAATTATGATATTTTACTCATATACAAGATAAACACTAATAAAACCAACTACCCTTCTGTTATGGAGCGGTTATTTAATTTATAAATAAAAAAATAAAAAAGGAGGAGGCAGAAACAGAAACAGCAACTGCCCTTTGGTTGAATCACAAACCAGAGGGCCAATTTTTTTTCAGGAAGGAGAGAGACACTAACCCATCATTTACTCTTTTCAATCATGCCATTTTTGAGGTCTCATCTCATCTCACCTAATCCTTTTTCTTTTTCTGTTTTGATTTTTCTTAGGAAACAAACTGAAACTGCCATTTCCTGTTGTTTATATTTTGGATAATTTTTTTTTTTTTAAATAATTTTCAGGGCAAGATTTTATGGGAAGTTTTTAAACATAAAAAAGTTGTGTTTTTTTCAATTTTTTTTAGTTGATTTAATTGGGTTATTTTGATTTTTTGTGCAGGATTGTTAGGCTTCTCATTCCTGTAATTAGGGTTTCACAATCAACATCTCAGACTTGGTGCTTGTAAATGCATCTCTGTAGACTTCTTCCTCCCTGGATCTACCATTTTGTTGCATGCATGGGGTGAGCTTTTCGATTCCTTTTACTAATATATATGTGCAGTGCATTCTGTTTGGTTCTGGAGAAAAAAAGAAAAGAAATCTCAGCCTTTATAAATTTTCTGGATCACCAAAGCATAAGGATTGATTGTGTAGTCTAAGCTTACTTTTTTACTTGGTTTAGAATCTTTTTATAGTCTTGTGTTTGCTTATCATGTAAGCAAGCTTGAGTGGAGTGAACAGAGAAACATGCTCTGGCTTTTTTTCTGTATTAGTCATTCTTTTCTTGAAGTAATGGACAATCTGATATGCTATAGATTGTGTTATTATTCTTTAGCATATAGGATTTTTCTGTAGGAACTATGTATTCTTGGTGTTGTTTCCCTACCCAAACAGAGAGATGCTTTAAGAAGAAACCCTGCTATTCATTTGTACTGTTTTCTGGTGCTTGTTTCCAAGCTCTTGTGTTTGTCACTATGGAATCATTTAAGAACAAATGCAAGACTCTTTTCAGGTGTGAGGAAATCTTTTCTATTTTTTTTTTTTCTTTTTGAGTATGTGTTAATTTAGGAGGGCTATGTTGTTTTTTGTTTGAATATATACTTTGTTTAGCAGTAGCACTGAACTTTGTTTCAGGTGTAGTAATTTGGTGCAATTATTGTTTGAATATCGTATACGCAGATTGAGGCAGTTGAACTATTACACTTTAGCTTGTGATGGGTCAAAGCTGATGTATGCAACTTAACTGGTTGAGTCTTCATAGACCTCTTAGAAAATAACTTGTGAAAATTCAGTGAAGAAGTTTGCATCTTTTGTGATGAATGTGATCATATTAAGCTCTGTTTGTTTTAGTGGATATTGATGTGTGGAGATATTTTAATGAAATATTCTTTTGCTTGATTAGTAGACTGCCATTGCCTTGAACCTTTGAGGAGATATATCATGTCTCTAAATCTTCTTCTTTTTAATTTTTAAAATTTTGTATTAATTATTTATTAAAAAAAGGAAAAGATTACAATTAGAATTTTCTATAGATACTGATGCTCCATCTATATCAGGAAATTATGGATTGTTCATAAAATCATGTAGCAGAATACAGGTCATAGAATTTGCAGAATCCACTGTGGTGCTTTCTAATTATCTTTTTGGGCCAAATAATTGATTTGATTGCCATTAAGATTATTTACGCTTATCAACTTGCAGCAAGATTAGAGTTTATTGGTGAAGGGACCCACCAATGGGTGGAGTTTGGCCCAGAAGAAACTGTGTTTTATACCAGAATGCATGATTTTTATTCTTCTTGTATTTTGTTAATTTGTATGACGCATCATTCTTTGATCAAGCTGCTATAAACTTGAAATGAGGTTTGATTTGTTGATCATTGATGCTAATCATGTTTGTGGTGAAACCTGATTTGTAACAGAGCAGAGGTTGTTTTGGATGCTGTGCTAAACCTTCTACAATTATTGCGGTTGATCACTCATCAAAGGGACTGATAATTCAAGACCAAACAGTAAAGCAACAGAACATATCAGACGACTTTTGGAGCACAAGTGCAGGTGAAATGGACTGTAGTGGAGTACAATCGCAAAGAAGTGTTTCATCAATCAGCACCTTGAATCAGCCCTTTGATCCCTATGATAATGCTGGGAGCACAAGCAATCCTACTGAATTTGTAAATCCTGGTAAGTTTTCATCTATTGACTTCTTCAATGTATTGCATTCTCTGAAGTATCTATGTATCCATTCTATTTTGTGCCTTTGCTGTTGAAGTCCTCAATTTCAACAGACCATTTATGCTCATCTCTTTTAGGACATTGCTTCCCTCTACTCGTCTATTAGATTATTGAACAGTTGGTTGTTTGCTATAAGTGTTCAGCATCTACTACTTGGTCTTTTCAATTTTTGTTTTTTCCCCTTGCGTTGGTGATGCATCATTGAAATACTTTTAATGACTGAAGACTTGTTGAATCCAGGTCTTCTTCTCTGGAAGCAAACAAGGCAGCAGTGGCTCGCAAATAAAAGGTCTCCAAACAGGAAGCAAGTTCGAGAACCCACTATAAGGTGAAATATCCTTTTTTGTTTTTCCTTTTTGATTCTGAAGCATATGAAGTATTTAGTTGGCAACATGGCCTTGGGGCATTTTTAAGAATTTAAATGTTCTCTTCTGTCTCCTTGTGATTCTTCTTTCTTTGGTTTTGTTGATCCATGTTTATGATCACGATATGTGAAATTCAGCGTGTGAACAATGGTTCTCAAGATTAGACAGTTCAATCCTGATTAACTCATTGTTCCCCCTCCCCCTTTCTCTCTCTACCCTTTTTCTGTTTTAATCTTGGTGCTTTTCAGTAAGATTTTGTCTCCAAATGAAGTTAGCAAAACCTACTGCATCATTTTTTAGCTCAAAGACACCAGCTTTGCAAAATTGCAATAGATGTTTTGGTTACCATTTATGCTAAGAGCAAACACTTTTCAACATTTTTGAAGTTGCTGAATTTTGCAGTTGGGATGCCACTTATGAGAGTTTGCTTGGGTCAAACAAGCCTTTCCCCCGAGCTATCCCTCTTGCTGTGAGTTTGTTCTTGTCTTTTTTAGTATTATTATTGTTATGAGCTGCAAGCTAGCTCTCCATTTCTGATTTCTTGGGAGATCTCAATGGCAGGAAATGGTGGATTTTCTTGTTGATGTTTGGGAACAGGAGGGTTTGTACGACTGAATAGCTGAGAATCTTACAACTTTTACAACTATACCAGAACTTTCTCCTTCCTCTAGAGCATGTCATACAGGCCATTGGTACTAAATTGAACTAATGTTTATGCTTTAGTTGTATCATCCTCATGATTTATAGCCTTTCATTCCTTCCTTTTAGGCCTTCTACATAAGCTATAAATTTGTAACCTTTTCTTTTATTATTATGCTTGCTGTTCTGAGTACCAGTTGCTCCGAAATTTATCGACCAGGATTTTGTATAGCAAACTTTGATGCATTTATAAAATCTTATACAAATACGAATTATTTAGTCGATTAGCAATCATGCATATCAATGCACACTTAGGTTGCAAAATCAACGTAGACCTTCCTTTCTTGAAATAAAATCTCAGCATACATTAATACAATCTCAGTATACATGAAATCATACTTACAAGTTACAAATCAAATCAACCACTCATAAGCCATTAGTAAACAGATAATTTAAGAATTAAGTATATATTTTATAGCATAGGAAATCAAGAATTCATATCTTGATTTTGAAATTATTTATCATATAAATTAATTTTTAAATTTCATAAAATGAAAAAAAAAAAAAAAAAAAAAAAAAGTTACTGTGGCACTGAATAATTCCACAGCTTATATTCGGAGGTGACTTAGAACATAATTGAGAGACAAATTCGATTCATCTTCTATCTTAGCCTCCTAAATTGACCTTGCGAAGCCCATGTGATTATATGGCTGTAAGCCTGTAACCATTGTGTTTCACATTATTTTTTTTATACCCCATTCATTTCCGACCATGTGCCTGTGAAAGTTTATATAATTTATATATTTCCATCTCTTTTTTTTTTTTTTTTTTTTTTTTAAAAATTAAATATAATAATGTAATATTTTTACAGTCCAAAATTATTTTTAAAAAATTAAAATCATAGTATGATTTTATTTTTCGCTTTACAGTTCAAACAAATAATTTATAAATGCAAACTGAAAATTATACATTATAAATTAAAATCAAACTCAATATTGATAAAAAAAAACAAATCTGAAAGTCGAATCTTCAATAGTTTTGATATTTCCGTTAGATAAAAACTTCATTAACAAAAAAAAAAATATTTAATTTCAATGAATATATAAATTTATCTAAAATATAAAAACACTAATTCTAAACTGAATTTTACACAACCATAAAATATTAATTTAAAATATAACTTTTTTGAGTGGGTGATAATAGTTGAAAGTGAA
>CATKHJ010713840.1:0-11947 GCA_949750685.1 Vernicia montana
TTTTAATATAAAATAATTTAAAACACTTTATTTCTCTCTTTCTTATTTTTATGCTTTTTGCCAGCCTGCGTTTTTATTTGGTCTGTGTGGTCCCTTTCTTTCTTTCTTTCTTTCTTTCTTTTTTTTTTTTCCTCAATTAATTCATTCATTGGCTTATTTCTTTTTTCTTTTTCTTTGAAAAATTTGACATATGACTCAAATATCACTTAATCAAAAGTTTCGTTAATTTTTTTCTTTTTCTTCTTAAATGATTCATTTATTTCGCGGAAAATAATTTGTTTTTAAAAAATAATTTTCAAATAAAACATTTCCTATGAATGTATTTTTGTAAGAATTAATTTTCTGTTATTTGATTATAATATTAAAAATTAGTTAAAAATATTAAAATTTTCAATTTAAAAGATTATAAATATATTTAAATTTATAAGAATTTTATATTTTTAAAATTTTATTATTAAATATAAAAATTATAATTTTATATGGTAGTCACCTATAGTGAGTATCAGTGATTAAATGATTAATAAATTTATATTTATATATTTTTTCACAAAAATGAGTTTATCATAATTTAGAAAGTGATTTTTTATTTTGAAAAAAAAAATTATTTTTTAAAAAAATAGCTTAAATTTTAGTTGACTAATAAAATATTTTCTATTGATTAAACGGAAAATATTTTTCACCAAACAAGACTAATTTTTGTGTGGAGAGCCGTCCTTACTTTTCCAAAAGTATTATTACCCAATACAGTTTTGCCACATAGGATTATTTTTGACTAATCTTCTGTATTCCTTGACTATTAGGAAACCGTGTATTTTTCTTACTAAATGAGAGCATATATAGATTTTCCCATTTTTATTTATTAATTTCGTGAGCCACGATATATTGAACGTAAGGTTAGAATTTGGATACGCTAAAAAAATATTAAAAATTTTAATTTATAAGATTATAAACATCTTTAAATTTATAATAATTTCATAATTTTAAAATTTTATTATTCAGTATGAGAAAAAAATACACAAAAATTATAAATTTGATAATCGTCGACGGCTAGCGGTGATTAGCGACAACTGACGGTGGTTGGCGGCGGTTGGCGTTGGCTAGTGGTAGTTGGCGATGGTTAGCGTTTGTCATCAATGGTCACCGGTAGTGAATATCGGTGATCGGCGAATTAATAAATTTATATTTACATATTTTTCTTTCATTATAATGAGTTTGTCAAAATTCTGAAAATGACTTTCCGTTTTGAAAAAAAAAAGAAGTCATTTTCCTTAAAAAATACTTAGTTTTCCATTGACTATGAAAATTTTTCCGTTGACTAATTTTTCAAAACGTTCCAAACATTAAAAAATACGAAAAATATTTTCCGCCAAACAAATGGAACCCTAATTTAGAATGAGAATGCTTCAAAATCAAAGTCCAATTAAGGTCTTAGGAATTTTAATATGAAAAATTTTGTGGGCATATATTTATGAGTAATGCTATATAACTTAATACTTTTGTATTAATTTATTGTTCTAATTGATGTTGTATTATTATATTAGAAAATATTTTATACAATGTACTTTTGAAAAGAAAATGTAATAAATAAGATAATGACATATTAATTGAAATAAGAAATTGATACAAAAATATTGGATTATATAGCATTTTCCTATATTTATACGTAAAATTAAAATCAATGAAAAGTGTGATAAAAGATGATTTCTTTAGTAGTTAATTCTCAATTATTAATGATGATGTATTTGAGTTCCAAAATAGAATGTAAATACAGTTATTATGTTCAAATAAAATAATCGATTCATACGTATAATTTTTTTATAAATTAATTAAAAAAAATACATTCTCTATTCCATTCTAATAAATACTACCTCCAATTCTTTTTAATTGTCGTTTTTTGAAGAACTTTTTTTAAAAAATTATTTGTCATTTTAGAAAACTAATAAGATTTTAATTTTTTTTTCCAATTTTATCTTTATCCTTGTTAGTAATCTATTACTCTATAATTAATACATATATTATTCATTGTCCTGTAATCAATAAGGGTAATTTAGTTGTTTTATTTTTGGAATATAATATAATTAATTGTTTTTTAATTTTTGTGATACAACAAAAAACGATAATTAAAAATGAATGGAGTGAGTACTTTACAAAAAAAAAAAAAATTGTTCAATTTATAATATGTCATTTTAGATAACTAATAAAACATTATTACTTTTTTCAATTTTATCCTTATTCCTTATTAATTGAGTTTGTAGTAATTCCAAACCATTTCAATAAGTTCAAAGCCTAATTTAATCATTCTTTTTTTTTTTTTTCTATAATTGTGATATTTAATGGTTTTTTAATTTATGTGAAATTATTTAAAGTGTCAATTTAAATGGAATGAAAGGAATACTTAAGTCATATGATGAATTTTATTTTTAAAGAAGGGTCTACATGTAAAATTTGATTCTGTATAAATATGAATATAATAGGGAGGGTTATGTTTGATCCCAATATTTCAATTGAGATTACTCTTTAGGTATAGTAATCAGGTATATGCTCTAATCAAAGTAGTTTTTGCTGTTAAAATAATAGTTTTTCATTTCTTTTTAATTTCTGCCTTTTTTATGTGGTAAATTTGGTAATTTCAACCCTGAAAACGACTTCAATATTACTGAATCAAAAACTCATTAGTAATTTTAACCTTTCTTTGTGAACTCAAAACAATTACTCCATCTGTCCCATTTTGATAGAGTTTTATTTATTTTTTGATGTCCCAAAATTTAGATCACTTTTCTTTTTTTTTTTTATTGTTGATTTAATAGCAAATCATCAAAAATGTCCTTATTAAATAATATGAGTATCATCATCTAAAATTATATAATAGTATAATATAGTACAGGCCCAAGTATAAGGCGAGCTTGTCATACCGTGCTCGCCTTCAACGCCTTCATCATCAAGGCACCGAGCTCATTTCTTTGAAACTTGCTCCACAAGCTTCTGTATTGTAGCTCACGTCATCACTTAAATGTATAGGTCTGTAATTGTTAGAAGGAGCATGCTCACAGACAGCTCACCCATTTTCAGTCATTCTCTTTCCACTATGAGACTTTACCAATCTCATGCATGACTACAAACACGTGATATCCTAACCTAGAATTGGGCAAAGACTGAGATGCAGTCACATCTCTATCAGGTACAAATCACCTCGTCATAGGGATCTCTACCGGACTCAACCACCACCTTCAGCATATAAAAAGCAAATGCACACAACATGCAAAGGTAGATTGAATTCTATGCTATCTCACCTCTTTTCTCTCACTAACAAGGTTTTGGGTCATAGAGAACGAAAACCTCTTTCCCTCCAGCTAATATTATATCTCAGAACTAACTTGAGTATCAGAGGACATTTACCAGATACAAAATCTAACCCTCTTGACTCTGTTGTTCATCTTGCAGTCCCATTAACTCAAGTCCAAACAAAGAGATCCAGTCCATCACACTATCTTTAATCTGAAACCGATGAACTAGAAAACATAACAATGAAATCTATATTGCATAATCATAACAAATCCATAATATAACTTTCATAACCTACAATATCATATACTATATTATACTATTATATATGGTAAACATAATTTCATGAGATGATGCTAATTCAATTTTTTTTAAAAATTAATAATGAAGAATTTTTATCTATACAAAATACTGAAATAATGAGAGAAAAACATAAATTTACATTCTTTGATAAAAGTTACTTTTCATATCAAATTAACAGATAAATGGTATCTTTTTTTCATGCGAAAATTATCAGATTTAAATTGTTATAAATTTAAGCCACGTCAAAAATTTAAAGAGTAAAGTGTAATAACTAGTTTAATAAAAACCTCTATTCTCAAAAAAAAATAATACTCCATTTGTCCCATATTATTTGTCGTTTAAGGTTTTCTTACGCTAATTAAGAATTATATTTATTACATATATAAAAGACTAAACTATCATTAATTAATGAAATTTATCACTTATTATTTGTAGATTTTTAAAATGAAACAATTATTATTACTAGAATTACACTGCCATCAATTACTCATTTCTCAATAAAAATGTGTTTCCAATGCATCTAAATCAAATAAATACTGTAAATATAAAAGAATATGAACAATCATATTCATTGTTTATAGGAACAAGGAGTATTGGAAAGGAAAAAGATGTCAAAAATGTATTGAACAATTGTTTATAGAGAAGATTTAAATTAGGGTATATTTAGAAGAAATTAATTAATTATAGGAAAATGTCAAGTATTATGAGATAAAAATTCTTTTTCAAAACGTCAAATAATATGGGATAAAGGGAGTATTATTAAAAACCTCTCTAATCCTCAGTTTTTATTTATATGTATACTACGCCTGTGATCCTCATGCATACCGAGAATCACTGCTTATTGTGATTTTGGGTCAAAAATCAAATATTGAATATTAATTCGAAGTCAGAAGTCAAATATCTGATTCTCATTTTTTTTTTCTTTAAAATGAAAAATCAAAGGTCAGAATCCCAAATAAAATATGATAGAAATTACTACTAGGGTTTTTTTTTTTCTTTCAATTATTTCTCTTTGTCTAATGAAAACCCAATAAGCCGATTTTGTTTCTATCAGACAGAAACTCTACTTTATATTTATTCATAGAAATATTGTTTTTTGTTTGATAAGAATTTGTCTTTATGTAATCAAACAAATATGGTCAATTTTGTATCAAACAAGAAAAAGAGTTTGGATTTTGATAATAATGGTCGGCACGAAGTTAATGTTTATCTTATACTAAAAACTAAGGACTTAAATTCTAACATTTCCGTTCTTTAAAAAATTTTCAAATGTATACCAACAAAAAGTTTGATAATAATATCCCTGCCAATTTTCACTTTCTATGGAGTATATTTTTCTTAATTTTTGTTCAAATATCAGCCTTTTTTTTTTTTTTTTTTTTTCTTAGTTTGATTTTTTGCAACTTTGCAAAGACTTATTATTAATGCTGCTTGCACAATCGTATTGTCAATTTTATTTCACTTTTTTCTTTTTTTACGGATAGGGATATGAATTTTTCATTAATGATAATAAAAGTATGTCTTAATTTTAAAAATATAAATATACATAATTAAAAGTGCAAGAACATTGAATTTACTCGAATAATAGAAACTTCATCTAATATTCTTCAATTATAGAGCATTGTAACTTGCAATTTAATAATATACTTTGAAACTTCAAAAATCCAAGATGCATGATTCAAATTTTGATAAATGAAGGCTCAATAAATTCTATTAAAAGAACAATTGATATAGTATTAATTAATAATATAAACGCTCTTTAGAGATTAACTAGTATTTAATTATTTATTAAAAAAAAAGTAAAAAAAGGAGGGGGAGAGAGCTATGTTTTTGAACTCGGATCGGCCCAACTGGTTCAACTGGAAACTAATCTATAAATCGGTCCGAGTCACCTATAAATTAGATATCTTCCGTAACGAGTGTTCACAATGTGTAACAAACGTTACTTTATTCTCTATCTGAAAATTTTTAGAATTCAATTGATTATAACTAGGGACACTAGGGCCAGGGGATACTGGGCTCCCTGAGATTTTGAAAATTTTTAGGAGTAATTTAGTCATTTAAAGATTTCATAAAAAAAATAAAAAAAATAAAAAAAAAAAACTAATCCATTTACCTTTCGGCAATAAATATCATCAAGAGTTCATTATGTAACCGAATGGGAGACAAGCTATTTAATGATTGTTTGATAACTTACATCAAAAAATATGTTTTTGAATATTAGCAATGAAACTATTATGTAATGATTTCAAAATATGAAGAATAGAAAGGAAATGTTATGATGTAATTGTATTAAGTTATTAACATTTGAATGTTAATATGTAATTGAGTTAATGTATTGATTTTCATCAAAATATTGTTACTATTTTATAACTTTATTTTTAGAAATGATGTATATTATTTATTTTTATATATTTCTAATTGAACCCTTGAGTAAAATTTCTGCCTCCGTCATTGATTGTAACGTTCGTTCAGAACATGTAACATGCGTTATTTATTTCGATTTGATTCCGGTTGAACTTTTAACTTATAACCCTCTGCTTTCACTAGTTTTAAAATCGAACCAGATTTAAAAATCTTGAGAGAGAGACAAGGGGCGAGCCATCACTGCTATTTTATTATTTCAGTCTAATCAATTATTTTAGTAATAACATATTAATTATTTGTGACTCCACTAATTGAAATTTTTTACTTCATCACTGCTTTTATTAATCCAATTAATTATATAAATATTTAATAAACTTATATTTTTCATTGACTTTAATTTATTTTATATTTATAATTTTAGTTTAGTTTAATTAAAGAGCTTATTGGACTTAAAAAAATTATACTCTTTATATTTAAAAATTAATTAAAATGCTCTTTATTTATATAAAAAGTATTCTTTAAAATGAAGAATACTATTGAAGATGCTCTGAGAAGAAAAAAGATTTTTTTTTTCCCCCAAACTCTAAGAAGAAAAAGGATGGGATGAATTGGAGGCGGCCCGCTAAGTTTGGCATATTTTACATTACATTTGTATGTGTTTTATGTGACAAAAATCTTAATATATATAACAAATTAATGAAATTGTATTATATTGACACTTATGAAATAATAAAAAAACAATAATAAAGTTGAGAATTGAGATCAACTGAATTTGTCTAAAATTTTAAATTAATATATTAATTTGAATACATTAATATATGCACAAATATTCAATAAATTAAAGGCAAAAATTGAGTTCGTAAAGTGCTATTCATATCAAGCACTAATTAAAGCAAGATTTTTAATTTATTAGTTAAAAAGTGGGTTTATATTATAATTAATTTCTTAATATACTGCAAGATTTTTTATATGGTTATTTATCATATTCATGAAATGTCATGCATGTATACTTTATATGATTACTGTTAATAATAATTTATTCTTCCTTAGAAAAGGTGCATTTTATTAACGTGACCATATCTAGGCTAAAAGCTTTCACTCGTACAAAATTTTGACCACAAATGCTCCACTGCACATACATTATATATCATATTTATACAATAAATTATACATTACCTAATAATAATGTATTTTAATTTTTTTACTGGATGATAGATTCAAATTCCTTCAATACTAAAAAAAATAATAATAATAAAAAAAAAAAAAGGAGTGCAAAAAATATTTTTTATAATTCTTATAGAGAAAATCATCAAATTCCTTCTATGATACGACATAATTCAACTTCACTTTATCTTTTACGATTTTCATTACATAATATAAATGAAAAGTTAGTGATGATTCAGAACTCTTCTGATGGGTCTCTTATGCGTGGATTGAGCCTAAGATAATATTTTGGACCTGCAAGATGAACAACTAGTATCAAAATATCAAGTTTAGACTTGATAATGCATTTTTGATACCTAAGTCAGTGGCTTAAATTCTTAGGGTTCTCAAGAAAGAAGATAATCAATATTTAGAGAATATTTAAGTGAGAGAAAGATGTAAAAAGTTGTAAAAAAAATCGAGAATAGTGATAGGTGAAAATATTTATCTTATACTATATGTGTTAGCAGGAAAATGAGTTGGTTGGTACACAAATAATTCATTCTCATTGGTGTGCAGAGGGTTTAGCCAAAATAGGACAGACAAGGTCCTGGAATGTCAGGCTCCTGTTATTGCGCTGCATGCCTCGTGTTAGGGTCGCACCTTAACTGAGTATCAGGATCAGATGGTTTGTCTTATCTTGATGTGTCAATGACTTATGTATCCTGAGCTATTAGTTTCGATAATTATGTATTGTGGCATTACTAAACATGTAAGGGATTTCAACTCTTTGCCTGGTGAGGCTAACTTGGAGTAAGGATCAAATATCTCATAAATGGGTTCGATCTAACAAATAAACATCTTAGTGAGATACCTTTAAAATGATGGCTACGTCCTAGATGAGTCTTGAGAGATTTTTACCATAAATTATTCTTGAAGACGTTTTCTTATTAATCTTTTAAGTTCATTTATGTTCTTTTAAAGAATGGACATAATCTCATATTTAAGATCCAAAAATATTAAGAGTCATATTTATTCCTCATCCGTTATAAGCCTATAGAACTCAAAATTCTTATAGTTTCAATACTTTAATTTTTAATTTATATATTGAATAATTAGAGGCTATATATATATATATATATATATATATATATATATATATATATATATATATTAAGTGTTATTAATTGTGATAAACATTTGAAAAGTTAAATTTTGGCCCCTAAAACCCCATTCTAAGTTTACCCCGATCGTATGTACGTAGATACTTAAATTGTTGAAATGAAAGGAATCCCATGTTTTTGTGACTTATAATAATGTCAATAAAGTTCATTAATTAACACGAACAACATAATTACATATTAGAAGAAATTAAAACAACTAGTATTGCTGTCTTCTGTCGTATGATTTGGACTTTTATAGAAAATTTAAGCCCCTCATTTCTGTCAAAATATTATAATGTTGTTTGAATTTCAAGCTTGTTACTGTGCAAATTAAGCTTTTTCTTCTTCTTCTTCCTCTTCTTATTATTATTTTGAATATGATGAGCATGCACAATAATACAATATTATAAATGTAAATCTTAAAATCATTTTAACTAAGTGATTTTGCCGTTACAACGATGGAGCTAAGGGACCAAGGGTGGCCATAACTCCCTAACCTCCAAAATATAAAAAATTTAAAGTGTAAAATTATAAAAATTTAGCTATATATTGTATTTGACCCTCTTGTTGAAAATTTTCTTTAAATATATAAAAATTAACTTAATTATATATATCACCTTAATATAAATTATAATCTAAGAAATTTAATCTCATAAAAAAAATTTATATTGAACATCATCTATGAGTTCTGACATTGAAAAAGACTATATATACATAGGCTTTTGATATATATCATGAAAATAATTAATTATTAAAGATAGGGCTAGGCTTGAAATTTGAATAATGATGAATTCATCAATTGCTCTTGTTAGACCAATATTACAATGATGAGTGTTTCTCTCATAGTAGGGAATAAATTAGAAATTTAAATCTAACAACTTTTATTCTCTTTAAATTAAAACTTTCAACATGCATAATTATTATTTTATCTTATAAGTATTTTTAGACTAATTTATATTTTAATTAAGACTAAGTTTCCTCCAAGTGAGTTTTATGACACACTCTTATATTTGGTCTATACATTAAAAAATTACCTACTGATCAGTACTATTAATTAGCACTCCAATAATCAAACCCTAATTAATAAGAAAAAAAAAATTTACCAACCAAAATAACCCTTGAAATTGAAAATAATAATTCAATTGCTCTTATTGGTTTTAATTTATAATTTTACTTTTATTTCACGGTGAATGAGTCAATGCAGTACATATTTCATATGAATCACTAAGGGTTTTTTTTTTTTTTTTTTTTTTTTTTTTTAAGATGGACTAAGTTTCATATTGAAAATGTCCTTTTAGTATGATGGTTTTTTTGTATTGTTATTTTTTAAATTGTAAAAAAAAATATTTTATTAAAAAATATTTATTTTTATTATTTGACATTTTAAAAAGTATAAAAACATATTATCACAATAAAGAAGAATTACTAACAATAAGTTTTCTTTATTTCATCAACCTCTTCGAAAAAAAAAAAAAAAAAAGATATATAGAAATAGAACAATATAAAATATAAAACCAAAAATAAAAATGATAGAAAATAGCCCCTAATATATTTTGGTGTTGAATGCAATTACAATTATTGAATACTGGATAATACGTAACAATTTTAGTATAATTGTACACAAAATTAGTGCAATACTACAAATTTATCAATATATTTACATTGCATTTTGTATCCATAAATTTGGAGATATAGTTGTATTTCAAATTCTTATTTAGGTAATGGACCTCTAATTGAATTATAAATTATAATTTTTTTAAAAAAAAATTAAATTGAAAATAAATTATTAACAACTTTTAATTTGAATCAGGTGTTAAATGTATTGTTATAGTAATTGTAAATAAAATCAAGAAAACGCGTAATTGTAATAATCGGGCGGGGTTGCAACTTGCAATCTCCACTACAGTTCAAAATGGGTCAAAGCCTGAAATCCAGGATTCAATCCTGACATGTTTTCTTGGCCCCCTAATTTGTCTTGGGCCTCTGTTCCCCTTTTCTTTTTTGTCAATTTATTATTCCAAAAAAGCCTTAATTAAGCTTAAAATAAAAGGAGTGTTATAGATAATTATTATATATGAATATTACTTAAATATCCTTGAGTATATATTTTAGAGAGATTATAGTATAAGATTATTTCAGTAATGTTGTATACACTAAACCCTAGTTATTCCTCTATATAAGAGAAGTTATAATTAATCTAATAATAAGAGTTTGGAATCTCTTTTACTCTCTATATATTTTCTCTCTTTCTCTTTACTTTATTACTTAATATCTCTTCTTATTGTCTTTGATATCCTGAGCTAATAAGCCAATTTACAACAGGGAGAAGATAATAGCTAATCTATTCATTCTTCTCTAAGCACTCTCTTTAAAAATATATATGTATAATGAAAGACAAAGGAGAATATCAACAAAAATTTTAATTTATTATATATATATAAATAAATATCGTTTCAAGAATTTAATTAGATATTTATTATTTTTATTCAATTTTATCTTCTCTTTATTTTTTTCATTAAATCATTTGTATTAATTATTTTTTTTATAAGTAAGAAAAAAATAGTTTAATTTTTTTCTTTAAAATTTAAATGAATTAATAATTTTAAATGATAAAAAAATTTTAATTTGTGTGTTGAAATATTAAATGATAAATAGTGTGGAAGGGAGAGAGTAGTTATTAATTAGTATTAGACACAAGACATGTAATGAATAATGATGGTCGGTGCGTGTTAATATGGATAATATATTGGAGCAGTAAACTACCAATTTTAAGGGCTTACTCAACTAATTTTTCTTTCTTTTGACTTTTCAGTCAAAATTTGCAGTGGCCGTTCTTTATTTTGACTTTTATTTTTATTATTATTATTATTATTTACTATATTTTATTAATTGCAATGGGGTTGACTTTTCGGATTAAATAAACCCTGGCCACTCTTTATATTTCTGATTTATACTCAAAATTAAATAACTTAAGGAGTAAAGAGCCCCACATTTCTTATCTATCTCTTCACATAATTATATATATATATTATATCAGTTGGATATTTGTACTACTACATGACAAAATTATATATACCATCCCTTTTGATTTGCCCACGTTTTCATTATTATTAACTTTATTTGTGATGAAGTCTTGAGAGCACTTTCACGTAGAGCTTAGCCTTCATATGATTGCAAAATACAAAAAATAATTTACATTGGAGGAGTTTTGGTGAAAAATCATCTTATGCTTAAGTCAGTCTTTATTTTTGCAGATTAACAATATATTAAATAGTGAATTAGTTAGAGAAAAAGTACATTATTCTTGAAAATTTGATAATGTTACTATTTTTTAAAAATTCGAAGAAAATAACACGTGTCCTTAAAATATTTGTTGTTGTTGAACTATTTGATGATTGTATAGTCCGAATCATATAGAGTCGAATTTTAAATCATTTATTTCAAGTCAGAGTTTTAATTTAAAATTTTAAACAAGACTTAGGTGGTGTTTGGTAAAACTGAAAATTAAGCGCTGAAAAATTAAGTGCTGAATTTTAAACGCTGAATACAATAAATACTGAAATTTTTAAGTGCTGAATATAATAATTATGTTTGATAATTATTATTACTGAAAATTATTAAATTTCTTTATTGGATATAATTAATTATGTGATATTGATATTTAAGTTTTAACCATTAAACACAGTTTT
>CATKHJ010713980.1:0-10751 GCA_949750685.1 Vernicia montana
GTCGTGACATATATATATATATATATATATATATATATATATATATATATATATATATATATATATATATATATATATATATATATTCAATGTAAAGTTTGAGTTTGACGATATTGCAAAGTTATTTAGATTGAAGTAAAGGCCTAACACAATGATAATTGGCCTACGTTTCCTATGCTTCTATAGGTTTTGAGAAGTATTTCTTGCAAAATATTATGATGTCTCTAACTCTATGTAGTCTTTGGAATCTTTGTGATATCCTACTCCTTTCATTCTTTAGCCACGTCACTATCCCCTCTGCCCCATTACTACCAATATTAAAGACCTTTTGATCTCAGGTGGTACCTTCAGCATAGTAGAGATTCATACCAAAGGGGGAGCTTATGATGCTTAATCCTTATTAAAAGTCGGATGGTTGTTATTGTAAGGATTATGAAAATTTTACTTGTTTAAAACAGACACATCATATTTACCGTTGATATTGGTCATCTCACACACACACTTGAGTATTATTGTTGTAGGATGAATTAACTTTTGAATGAATATGGATTTGATTTAATGCTTGTTTGATTTCAAAGTTGTGATCACTTATTGTTCTCCGAGATAAACAGCTGGAAGTTTAAATTTTTACACGTATTTGTGGGTATCACCACTGTAAGCCCTCACGAAACTACAACTCATCCTCTATGGGACTACCTAGGGGTTTAAAGGCTTGTTGCATATACTAAATGCAATCATGATCTCCTACGAAAGTGGACTAGTTTAGGTTTTATATTTTCTTTTAGTTTTCTCAAGGACAAGCAAAATCTTAAGTTTAGGGGTGTGCTAACTCTATTTTCTTAAAGTTATTTTACCTGTTTAAACTCAAATTTTAGATTAGTTCTTGAGAATTTAATAATATTATTACTTATTTTGATAAATAAATAATTTTAATAATTTATAAATAAATTATAATATGTTTTTAGTATTTTATTTTATTTTGCAGATCAAAATGATATTAATGATGCAAACAATGATGTCATGATATTAATGATGCAAACAATGATATCATAATAATAATGATGCAGGCAATGATGTAAGACACTAATTATGCAAACAATGATATCATGATATTAATTATGCAAGTAATAATGTCATAATAATAATGATGCAAGATTATGAAAAAAGAAGGTGAAAGTTGCCTATAAATAGACATTACCACCCCTCTTTCAAAGCATCATTCAATGAAATAAATAAATATTTAGAGAGATTTATATTTTCTTATTTTCATTTGTTTTTATTTTCATTTTGATCAAGAAGAGAAGTTTTGAAACTCGTGTATACTAAAGATTGTATTCCAAAAAAAGTTCTTTCTAAACTTTTATTCTTCAATTCAATAATAAGTTGTTATTATATTTTCTATTATTAATTTAATTGTTTATTTCTTCTTAACTATGAGTAGCTAAATTTCTTATCTAGGATTTAGATGTAATCTCTTGATTTTCCTATGACTATCTTTGTTTGATTGATTTGGTTTTGATTATTGGAATTAATCTTTTATTTTAAAATTTAATGCTTGTAAATAATTGATCACTATTTGTATGTTTAAAGATATTATGTGAAGTAGCGAGAGTGGAAGCATAATATTAGTTCATTGAGATATTAGACCTAGAGAATGTGTTGCTTAGAGATAAGAATACTCCTTTGTGATTAATTAAAGGATTTTCATAAAGCTTAATGGGTTTGTGTTAATTGCTTGTGTTCACAAGAGTAAACATAAGGTTAACATAAATACTTGTATTGTGTCTTGAGAGAGAACATCATATAATTTAGGAAATCTAATCATTAATTCCAATGAAATTTAACCAATCTAGAGAATATAGAAAAGTCATAGGTAATCAATTGATGAAGTCTAAATCCTAGGTCTTTTCTTATATTGAATTTATCTTTTAATATTTGTTTTTATTTTCTTCTTTATCTCAACTAAATCAGTTTTCTAAATAATAAGGTAATTCATAATTTTGATAATTGTCAACTCCTTCCCCGTGGGATCGATACTCTACTCAATCACTATATTACTTTATCACGACCTATGCACTTGCAAATTTTTCGCAACAACTATGTGAAGAACACCCTAATGGCGAGGTCTCAAAGATCATGGAGAGAGCCCTAATGGGCAGTAATGGGCCAAGGAAATCCCATTACACCTATTAGGCTAGGAAAACCTAATAGGAGCCTTAATGGCAAAGTCTTAATGAAGATGCCTTAATGGCAAAGTCTCAATGTCTACGACGAAAGCCTTAATGTGTAAGGTCTTAATGTCCCTGAAGGAAACCTAATGGGCCCAGTCTCAATGACCAAATGTTGAAGATAATGAAACAGCCTTAATGGCACGACCTCGAGAACCAAATGACGAAGTAGTCACAATGATTGTCTCAATGACAAGATGAAGAGGAAAAAAGCCTTAGCAACTTGATCTCAATGATTCGACCAATGACGACCCCATAATGGCAAAATCCCATAATATAAGTTAAACCCGAGAAGCGGGGTAGAGAAAAGTCCCCAATAGAACGAAATCAATTTGAGAAGCGAGGTTGAGCAAAGTCCCTAATAGAAAAAAACAAGACCCCTAAAGCAGTAGAAAAAAATAAGATCCCTAAGGCAGCAGAAAAAAAAAACAAAACAAAACAAGTCCCCTGAGGTGAGGTAGCTGGAGTAAAGGGATTTAGCATTGTGAACAACTCCTTAATGGGGTACCGCCCATAAAGGTAAGGCGAGGGTGGTTTTTCTTAAACAACAAGATCGCAAGTATGTGTCTGACTGAACACAGTTGATTCAGTAAGTGTGTGTGTGTAGGGAAGGGAATTAAACGGGAGTTGATTCTTACTTTACCTTAATTTGATACACAAACAAAGGTAAAGTGGGGACAAACTATGAACCCTTAATTTTTACCCTGGAGCCAGATCATGAGGAATCGGATGGTTCTACTTAGATTTGATTCACTAATTCTAGAAGTTGACCTGTTTGGTAATGTCTGTGGATTTTTATTCAAAAATTTCTCACATATTCTTGAAAATCACATGATTTTGTGTTTAATTGCAAAAAAAATCTTGATTTTAGGGATTTTTAAAAATTATATTTTGGTCCCGAAAAATCAAAAGATTATGTTTTTGCCCCAGAAGTTGGGTCGAGCCCATTCTGAGTTGCCACCCAGGATGATGAGTGTGTGGCCCCCCATGCGCCTATGATGTAGGGGTCCACGTGCCCATCCCCCTAGGGACACGGCTTGCTTCAGCCGTGCCAAGGCAGGGGCACATGGGAGCACTATAACCCCTTGATAGCTTCAATTTTTGAATTTTTTTTCAAATTTGAAATTCTTTTAACTGAACCCAACCCCAATCTTAATAGATAGAGGAAGGGCCAGATTTAGGTGGATTTGAATGTTTTAAAAGAGATTTTTAACAGATTTTGGGGAAAAATCAAAACAAAAATAAAAGGAAAATAAAAAGAAATATAAAAGGAAAAAAAAGGGATGGGAAATGGGGGATCTCTATTTTGGATGGCTGTTGAGAACAGAAACTGAGAGTTTTCTGCATTTTGAGTCAACAAAAACCTGGAAACATAAATAAAACAAAAAACCTTTAGAAGTTAGTGAATCAAAGAACAAAGAGAACTAAGAACAAGGTACACAATGTAATATGATGGTGGCTTGAGGGCTGAAACCTCTTTCATCCCTATGATTCCTATTGCATTCAGGCATTGAGTGGCCTGATTTAGCCCGAGGATAGGGAATTATGAGGAGGCTTCTGAGTTATTCTTTTATTGTTATTTATTTTATTCATTTAATTCATATACATGCCATATTTTTGTTTATTTGTTGATTCTGATCATCTCAATGTGTTTTAAGATGTTAGATTTATTGTGTTTTTATGTTTGATCTTCAATCAGAGCCTCTAATGAATGATTAGAGTCAGTTTTAATCATTCAAAGGAAATGGTTTATAAATACCATGTTGATTCATTTTTTTAATTTAAATTATGTATTTAAATGTTTTGTCCTTTAAATTTTGTTCATTGATATGTCATTTCATGCTTATATATTAGAAACATACATTTGCACCATATAGATATGAGGCCATTATGAAAAATGATAGAATCCCTGCTGCCTAGGAGGTTATGGGTGCGTGGTACCCCCACGTGCCCAGCTTCATGTGTTCTTCATGTACTTGCATTTTTCTTTTATGTTTTAATTTAATCTAACCCTTGTATCAAGTTTTCATGTGTTTTGTAGCATATATATGATATTTTGATGTCTGGAAACCACTGGGTAAGTCAGAAACCAATAGAAAAACAAACAAAATGAGAATCGAACGAGGTGGGCTATTGCCCAGATAGAGCATGGCGTGTGGTTCCCCTATGCGCCCATGGGGCAGGTGCGCGACACACCCTGTTTCAGCCATCCGAGCTATTTCACAATTGTGCTTCATATTTCGTTAATTTTGCCAGGTTCCCATGTCTCCTAAGATAGTTCAACATCCTTCAGCTCAAGCTCATAAGCCCAAAATTTTATTTATTTATGGATTTTGTAATTAATTATCCTTCACGTTTCGAAATATTCCCCCTCCCCTTTAATTTTTAGTTTAATTTAGACTTAGGAATTGAATGTTTGGTCACACATATGCAACTTGGTAATTAAACGATTAATGCATATAATTGACTTTAAAATGAACCTTGATTAACATAGAATTGCATGTTGAACTTAGGTAAATAATTTGATTAATTAATTAGTTTTGCATGTTTAGGTTGCCTTTGTTGTGCCTTTATCTTTCCCAACATGTTCCATGCAATCATGATGAATCATTGAATAAAATTGGTAGAAATCCAAAGCATGTTTAGGTTGTAAATGAACTAGGATGGCATGCGGCATGTGAGAAACCCACCAATATGGCTAAGGCATGATAATTCAGTAAATCTAAAGCATTAATATGGTTAATTGTTTGAGGCATGCTAGAATGTTAAATAAAGTACCATATGAATTGGAGTGATCATTGTTGTGATATATGTCATATAAAAATAGCCCAAATAAACTGATGAAAATATGTATTAACAAGACCAAACAATGGAAGCTAGCCTTACAGCTTGGCAACCTGGGGGCCTAACCCCTTCCAAAGAGCGTACCTAAATTCCTTACTCATAAGCACTGAATTGGGTGATTAGGTAATAAGCTAAGGATTCTAATCACCATTTTCCTAATTTTTAAAAACTAGATGGCGACTCCATTCTCCATCTTGGGCCCCTCCCTTGGCGTTAATCTCTTAATGTTCTATTGGAAAGCAGTGCAGAGTCCATCCACCTGGGGCTAGAAATCTGGTCGCGACAACATGCCTTCATCTGTTCTACATGGTACAACCCCGGACAATACTCTTTTCCCAAATAAGTCATTATTTCGTATTGAACCTAGGATATTTGGTAGCACTTGCTTTGTTAGGGATGTTCGTCTGCACATCACTAAATTAGATCCCAAGTCTGTGAAATGCATATTCCTCGGTTATTCTC
Organism: Vernicia montana; assembly: GCA_949750685.1. NCBI lineage: Eukaryota > Viridiplantae > Streptophyta > Magnoliopsida > Malpighiales > Euphorbiaceae > Vernicia > Vernicia montana. The sequence goes on from CATKHJ010713980.1 coordinate 5,535, forward strand.
ATCTTCTAAAAGGATATAGATGTTATTGTCCTAGTCTCAATAAGTATCTTGTCTTAACTGATGTTACTTTCCCAGAAGACACACCATATTTTTTGTCTTCTACTCTAGAACGTCAGGGGGATGATGATGTTTTATTAGTCTATGTGAACCTCAATTTTGCACCCTTAAGATGTTGCCGCAGCTTGACACCTACAAAATTTAGTGCGCTACGCAGAACTGGTACGGCGGTCCCGCTAGCCGATTAGCGGGTAGGGGTCAATGGGGTAGCGCCCCCTAAAAAAAATGGATTTTCAGGCATAATATTACAAAGAGACTGAAACTTTTTCGATCATGACCGAACTTTCTATATCAAACAGCACTTTCCCAAAATTGACCATATTTTTTTCAAAACTGACTGTCAAAGTGTCCGATAATTAATTTCGGATCCACCGCCGCTTACCAGTAATTTTTTGGACTTTAGAATACTCCAAAAACTGATCCAAAAGCCTCGAAAACTGACCCGAAGACCTTGAAAACTCAGAAAACTAACCCGAGGATCCTACTGCTGCGCTGCCACGCGGACGTCCACAGGCCACCTACGCACGTTTGCGAGGCAGCCTCGCGGCCACCTAGAAGAGCAGTGGCAGACACGCCAAAGCATCCGCGGATGCTTTCGCGCATCCTCACTGACGCGCCTGACGCAGTCGTACTGACATGTGTCAGACGAGCCAGTACAGAGCTAACACGTCTGCTTGGTGAGCTGGCAAAGCCGCCAAACTCGTCGGCGGATCCGCCAAGCCCTCCGGCGGCTGTCTAACAGCTTCTGACACCGTCTGTGAAATTTTGACCTGGACGCGAGCAGTTCTGATGAGCATCTGCGAACCTCTCTAGCGGACCATACCCCTGTGCGCGAAAATTTCAATTTTACCCCTCTTTCAGCCCACTTTTTCAATCATTTTTGGTCTTTTCTCCCCTCATTTTTTCATATAAATACCCCCCTCCATTCCTCATTTCAATTCACCCCTAGAGCTAGTATTAATGGCTATCTACTACTCTCTCTCTCTCTCTCTCTCTCTCTCATTAATTTCTATACTCATTTTGAGTAATCACTTTAATTAATTAATTTTAAATTAGTTTTCACTTAATTTGATTAATTAATCATTTTAATTAATTAATCTTTTTTTAATTAATTAAAATTGGGTAATCAAGCAACCAAAGTATCAAATCAATTTTCTCCGAGATTAATTTAAATCCATCATCCAAAACCGATAAAACAGAATTTCGGTCCGAAAAATCACTTCGCCCACTTAAAATCTCCCAAATAGAAGGTACATCATCTTCTCTCACCAAGCCCAAAATCATCCCAAATCAAATCAAATCAATCTGACCAATCCCTGAACCCCTCCACCTCACAATGGAACGAACTACGTGGGTTTTGATCCCCATCCAATAAGGTACATAGGCACGTTTGGAATTTAACTCCAAGCCTCAAATCCAAATCCCAATCAATCCCCTTCCCCTTTTATTTTTCAATATCAATCCATTGTACATGTAAATGTTAATTAATGTTATTAGTTAATTTAATTATTTTGAGTAAATAAGCGATCTTATGATTTTCCTAGTACCCATAAGGGCTAGAGGAAATACTCTCTTTTATTTATGGATGTTTAAATACTTGCTCTTTATTTTCCCGTATATTTCATAAATATGCCATGATCATGCACTTTATAATCGTCCTTAGTACTCGTCATTCATGAAATCAATTTTCAAGTCAAAATCAAACTTAAGAGCCAAATTGAGATTATTTTAAAATCAAAAAACCTAGTCCCCGAGGTCAACCTGGTTCGAAGACTAGTGACTCTATCATTGGGAAAATTAATCAATAATTAATAAATTGGAGTCAAATTGGATTTTTTCCTTAATTTTTCCATTAAAAATAAATTAGGGTGGCGACTCCCGAATTCTTTTCAAAAATCAAAAAAATTAATTTTCTGAGGCGAAAGCCGCTTCCAATTGTGAGCACCGAAACTCGTACCTAAACCTCCCTTAAAAAATCGCTCACCTTTCCTTAAGGCAAAATTTCAATATTTTCCTGAGTGAGGGGAGGGGCGCTCCGGCGAGGCCTCATAGTCTATACTATCACATCCTATTAACAAACTTCTGAACCAGCTCCTATTAAGCCTCCCTCTAAACTAGCCCCTGTCAAGCCTCCCATTCGCCAGGTCTACTCCAAACGCCAAAACCCTCTTGATTCCTGTCCTGCACCAGTTCTTTCGTCATCAGATCTGGTTTCAAGTGATGATCTTCCCATTATTGTACGCAAAGGTAAACGTAAATGTACTTATCATGTTTCATCTTTTGTTTCTTATCACCACTTGTCACCTTCTTCTTGTTTTTTTATTGCATCTCTTGATTCTATTTCTATTCCCAAAATTGTTCATGAAGCCATATCTCATCCTGAATGGCATAATGCAATGATAGAGGAAATGAATGCTTTAGATGACAATGGTACTTGGACCTTGGTCGATTTACTTGTAGGGAAACAAGTTATTGGATGTAAATGGGTGTTCATGGTTAAGGTAAATCCTGATGGGTTAGTAGCTTGACTAAAGCCCGTCTTGTTGCTAAGGGATATGCTCAAACTTATGGAGTGGATTATTCTAACACTTTTTCTCCTGTTGCTAAATTAACATCTGTCAGGTTATTTATTTCTATGGCAACTACTCATAATTGGCCTTTGCATCAGCTATATATCAATAATGCTTTTCTTCATGGCGATCTTCAGGAAGAAGTTTGTATAGAGCAACCTCCTGGATTTGTTGCTCAATGGGAGTATGGGAAAGTTTGTTGTCTTTTTAAATCTTTGTATGGTTTGAAATAGAGTCCCCGTGCTTGGTTTGAAAATTTTAGTCAGGCAGTTGAAAAGTTTGGAATGATGAAAAGTAAGTCTGACCACTCAGTTTTCTACAAACAATCTAAAGCTGGTATCATTCTTTTAGTGGTGTATGTTGATGACATTGTCATTATTGGGAGTGATACTAATGGAATCTCATCTCTTAAGTCCTTTCTTCACACTCAATTTCACACGAAAGATTTAGGGATGCTAAAGTATTTTTTGGGTGTTGAAGTCACAAGGAGTAAAAAAGGTATCTTTCTAACTCAGAGGAAATATGTGCTTGACTTATTAATTGAGACAAGAAAATTAGGGGAAAAACCATGTAGTGTTTCAATGATTCTTAATGTGCAACTTACAAAAGATGGTGAGTTATTTGAAGATCCTGAGAAATATAGAAGATTGGTTGGGAAGTTGAATTATCTTACAGTGACTTGTCTAGATATTGCATATTTTGTTAGTGTTGTGAGTCAGTATATGTCATCCCCAACAATTTATCATTGGGCAGCCCTAGAACAAATTTTGTGTTATTTGAAAGGAGCACCTAGACGTGGTATCTTGTATGCAAATCATGGACACAATCATATTGAATGTTTCTCAGATGCAGATTGGGCAGGTTCCAAGGTAGATAGAAGATCCATATCAGGCTATTGTGTATTTTCTAGAGGAAATTTAGTCTCATGGAAGAGTAAGAAGCAAAACATTGTGTCACGATCAAGTGTAAAATCTGAATATAGAGTTATGGCACAATCTGTGTGTGAAATAATGTGGATATATAACTCTTGACTGAAGTAGGCCTTAAGATTTCAGTACCAGCAAAATTGTGGTGTGATAACCAAGTTGCTTTTTAAATTGCTTCCAATCCAGTATTCCATGAACAAATTAAGCATATTGAGATTGACAGCCATTTTGTTCGGGAGAAAATACAGCAAGGTTTGATTTCCACACAGTATGTAATGACAGGAGAACAATTGGGAGATATCTTCACAAAGGATCTAAATGGGATTCAGGTTGATTATCTTTGTAACAAGCTGGGCATGATTAACATCGATGCTCCAGCTTGAGGGGGAGTGTTATTGGCTATATATACCATATATGTATATAATTATAGGGACTAATATGTAAGGATTAATTAGCATGATTATAGGATCCTAATTAGTCTACTTTCCTATTAAAGGAATGATAACTATATTTTCTTAAAGTTATTTTACTTATTTTGAGAAATAAATAATTCTAACAATTTATAAATAAATTATAAAATATTTTAAGTATTTTATTTTATTTTATTTTGCAGATCAAAATGGCATTAATGATGCAGGCAATGATGTCATGATATTAATGATGCAAGCAATGATGTCATGATATTAATAATGCAGGCGATAATGTCATAATATTAATGATGCAGGCAATGATGTTATGATATTAATGATGCAAACAATAATGTCATAATAATAATGATGCAGACAATGATGCAAGATGGTGAAAAAAGAATATGAAAATTGCCTATAAATAGGCATTACCACCCCTCCTTCAAATTATCATTCAATCATTCAAAAAGAAAACAAATATTTAGAGATATTTATATTTTCTTAGTTTCATTTCTTTTTATTTTCATATTGTTCAAGAAGAGAAGTTTTGGAGTTCGTATACGCCAAAGATTGTATACCAAAAAGAGTTCTTTCTAAACTTTTATTTTTCAATTCAATAATAAGTTGTTATTATGTTTTCTAGTAGATTGATTGTTAATTTGATTGTTTCTTTCTTCTTAACTATGAGTAGCTAAATTTCTTATCTAGGATTTAGATGTAATCTCTTGATTTTCCTATGACTATCTTTGTTTGATTGATTTGGTTTTAATTGTTGAAATTAATCTTTTATCTTAGAATTTAATACTTGTAAATAATTTATCGCTATTTGCATGTTTAAAGATATTATGTGAAGTAACGAGAGTGAAAGCATAATATTAGTTCATTGAGATATTAGACCTAGGGAATATGTTGCTTAGAGATAAGAATACTCCTTTGTGATTAATTAAAGAATTTCTATAAAACTTAATGGGTTTGTGTTAATTGCTTATGATCACGAGAGTAAACATAAGGTTAACATAAATATTTGTATTGTGTCTTGAAAGAGAACATCATATAATTTAGGGAAATATAATCATTAATTCCAATGAAATTTAACCAATCTAGAGAGCATAGAAAAGTCATAGGTAATCAATTGATGAAATCTAAATTCTAGGTCTTTTTCATATATTGAATTTATCTTTTAATATTTGTTTTTATTTTCTTCTTTATCTCAACTAAATCAATTTTCTAAATAATAGAGTAATCATATTTTTTTTG
>CATKHJ010714075.1:0-13591 GCA_949750685.1 Vernicia montana
AATATTTTATAATTTATTTATAAATTGTTAGAATTATTTATTCTTCAAAATAAGTAATAATATTATTAAATTCTCAAGAACTGAACCAAAATTTGAGTTTAAATAGGTAAAATAACTTTAAGAAAATAGAGTTATCAATACAACTATGAATTTTCCACAATCAACAAAGCTCTTTCTCCTTTGGTGGCCACAGCCCGCGCAGGTGGTGAAAAGGGAGGCAGTGGAGGCTTTTGTTAAGGAGTGTTCCTCTATGGGGTCAGATAGTAATTTTATGAGGAATTACACAAAATACACATTTTTTATTTTTTTTTTTCAAAACTGCTTTTTTTTTTTTTTTTTTTTTGTATACTTATAATATACTTGTGATATACCTTTGATATATTTTTGATATACTTTTGATATATTTTTGATATACTTATGATATACTTTTAAAAATGAGGCATTTTTAAAATAGAAAATTTAATAAGTGTATTTTTGATATACCTTTGATATACTTTTGATATACTTTTAAAAATGAGACATTTTTGAAATATAAAATTTAATAAGTGTATTTTTGAAAGAAAAAAAAAAGCATGTATGAGAATATTTTATTTAGTTTTTTTGTATTTGTGTACAAATCCCTAATTTTATTAGGTTAGTAGGCCTCAAAACCTTTGTTTTACCAAACTTGTGTTCTGGTGAATTTTTGGGCTTCAAGCCCAGTGTTTAAAACATATTTTGGAGAAATTTATGTTTTGATCTTAACTTGTATCCACTTATTAGTTTGATGTACTGTTATAATATGTGAGTTTCATGCATTTTTTATTGAATGATAGTAAGTTATTCCTTGACAAAAATAATAAAAAAATAAAATTATAACTTAATAAAAAATATATAGAAATTAACTTACAAAAATAAAGTAAACTAATGATAATTAATGAAAGTATTTTAATATTATATAATACATTTTTATTAAAGCATATAAAAATGAGAAATTCTTAGTTAGATTTAATTTATCACTTTATTCATAGATTAACCTAATAAAAATAAGACACATTAATTAATAATATAAAATAAAACATCATTAATTGATATGCTTTATTTTCTATTGAATTAGTTTATAAATAAGTTAATAGACTCAATCTATCTAAAAATTTATTTATAAAAAGTTAATATTGTAAATACAAGAATTTAAATTTTGAATTGTTTTAAATATAGTAAACTCAGCTTCGACAATAAAGCCACTTTTTAAGATTATTTTCTATATTTTCTAAAATTTAGTGCACATAAATTTTTGTCACTAAAAATTGTTTTGCTAATTAAAACAAATTTATATGAACTCATAAAAGAAAATAAAAATATATAAAACCATATCCATGAATACAAGAGTTTAAATTTTGAATTTTGTAATCTAACCACAATAAATTCCGCTTTGACAATAAAACCACTTTTTTTTTTAAAAGTATTTTCTGCATCTTCTACTATAATTTAGTGATAGAAATTTTTGCCACTGAAAATTATTTTGCTAGTTAAAACAAATTTATCTGAACTCCTAAAAGAAAAAGAAAAAATAATATATATATATATATTGTTAATTTTTACTACTAAAAATTAACAATAAACTATATTAATTTTTACTATTAAAAATTATCTCTTTTATTTTTTGATACAATTTAATCTCCAACATATTTAAAATGTAATTTAAAAAAAAAAACTCTCAATACCACAAAGTAATTTTTTTTTTTTTTTTTAGCATTTAAGGAGATAAATAAATCGAATTTGAGTCTATTATTCAGAAGGCAGTATATGCACTAACACTTAGGTGTGCAGTTTTATATATTTGTAATATTATGATTAAATAATTAAAAATATATTCAGTCACTGATAATTAATGAAATTTTATTTTATTTAAAAAAATATATCAACATATATTAACAAAATATTAATAGTGTTGTTAAATGTGATTGTTCAAAAATTAACCAAACAAACCAAACTAAATCAATTATATCCAATCCAAACAAATAAATCGTTGTTTTATTATTAGTATGGTTCATATTAGTTTAAAAAAAAAAAATAGTTAAAACGAATTTTTTGATTTGGTTATAGTTTGAATATATGAAAAACCGACTAAATTTAAACTAAATTGAAGTATACCAAAATTATATATGTTGATTTATATGTACCTAATTCTAATTTTATAGAGACTTTTTTTTATTCGTTTAATTTGATTTTTATCACATAATATAAAATTTTCATATATTTAAAATAGAATTACTCTTATTTTAGTCTTTCATACATAGATTTGAAGTATAATTTAATGTTATAAAAATATTTTAATTTACATAGTACTTGTTTTTTAATTTTTTAAAAATAGTTTTGCATTATAATTCAAACCGATTTTTCAAACAAAAACTTAATAGTATTGATTTAAATAATTTATAATCTCACTTAATTTAGATATAATTTAAATTATCTACAAAGCGATATGTTTTATTTGATTCAAAGTATTCACTTTAAACCTATAATCAAATGTTTATAATAGTGCTATAGAAAACTTATGATTAGGGGTTTTATATATCACATGATAGATATCAATTTTTTGATATGTTTATTTAAAGGAATTTTTTAATTATTTTCCATGTCTACATCAAAAACAGTGTCTCAAATTTTCATCAATGATATAACTAAATTATATCATTATTTGAATGTGATAAATAAATTATCTAAAGTGTTTTGGTATAAGTTTTGTTCCTCTTTTCACTTGATCAATGTAGATATTTTGGTACACTATCAGATAATATTTTTCTTTTATAATTTTTACGATATTAGTAACAATTTATAATTATTATTTTTCTTTCCAATAATTTTTTTTTAGAAAAAAAATCATATATTATCTCGTGGGTGTGGACCAAATTTTATATTTTATGTGATAATATTATAAAAGGAAAGGTATTTTGTTTTTTAACTAACAATAAAATAATAGAAAGGTTTTTTTTTTTAGCATCAATTTCCTATTATATGACAGCTGACATTTGCTTGGATTGTACCCTAAAAAAATTAAAGTATTGAATTTTAAATTCCTTATTTGGCAAAAAAAAAAAAAAAAAAAAAATGATTGAACTCTTCCACCCACCAAAGGCCAAATTGACCTACAACAATCCAATACCCCCCCCCCTCCCAAAAAAAAATTGTAATAATAATAAAAAATGGTGATAATAATTACCAATAAATGAAAAAGAAAAAAAAAAATTCCAATTACAAGAAAGCTTCTGTGACACTTTTTATGAAAAACTTTGACAATATCAATAATAACAACAAAACAATAAATAAATGACTAATTCTTTACGCTGACCGAGAAAAAAAAAATTTAATTAAAGAAATTTCAGGAAAGATTTATTTGGGTTTCTGCTATTATCATTCTTTATTGCCTGAAGCTACTTTCTTAGTTCAGATAAGGTTTGATTCTATTTGGTGTTTTATAAATATATCTCTCAACTTTCATTCTTTTGCATTTTTTCAAGAATTTCAAGGTTGATTACTGTCCTTATCATTTTCCCCATTTTGTTTTGTGGGTTAATTCATGTTTATTAAAATCTTTTTTGTTAATTAATCAGTTCATCTATTAGTGGGGTTAGTTAAACAAAATTGAGTAATTTGTCTATTATTATTATTTTTTCTCTTTTACTATTTTTGCTTGCTTAAAGTTTCCTTCTTTCTTTTTTTTTTTTTTTGGTATTTTTGGTTGAGAAATAGTGACTTACACAATTGAAAACTTGAGTTTCTTGAAATCATTGATTCATTTCCAGATTTAATCTAATTGGTTTTGGTAAATTCTTGAAATACTTGCATTATATGGTGATATTTCATTAGAGTTTTGTTTACTGTATGAGCTTTGCTATTGTTGATCGCCTAGCTTTGTGCAGTGATCTGATAGAAAAATGGCGGTGGAGAAGGGCGCAATTGCTAAAGATGTTACTGAAGTAAGTTATCTTTACTGCCATTTTCATTTCTTTTGTTTTTGGGTTGTAATATGAAATTTAAGCGATGGCTTGTGCACCCATTTTACTGTTGACCTGAATAGCTGATTGGTAAAACACCATTGGTGTATCTCAACCATGTTGTGGATGGTTGTGTGGCTCGCATTGCTGCCAAGCTGGAGATGATGGAACCTTGTTCAAGTGTTAAAGATAGGTACTAGTTACATTATCCTTGTTCTTTGTTGAAAGTTTCAGAATTTATTGCTTTATCAGTGAATTTCATAACCATTAGAGTTTTCTATTGTTAAATGGTTAGATTCCTGTTCTCTAGATCTAAAATGTTTTACTTTTGTGGAAATTTATGGTGTACATTGGTCTTATGTAATTTCTATGCATTACAGATTCACTTTTGGAATTGGATCCCCATTACATGTGACAAAATGGGGCCTTTGAAACATCACTGTTAATAGGTTTTTTCTTTGATTCTTTTTTTGTTTGTAGGATTGGGTATAGTATGATTGCAGATGCAGAGGAGAAAGGTCTTATCAAGCCGGGTGAGGTTAGTAATTGAATTTTTTCATATCTAAGATCATCTGGACCATAGACCTGTGGAAATAATAGTTGCTAAGCCTTTTTCATTCCATAATCACTGGTCAACATCAATTGAACTCATAAATAAAGCACAGCGCATCTCTTTTATCACCAAAAATGTTTTTGTTGATTTTGGAGTAGTATGATATAAGAGGGAACTTTTATATTTACATAGTTTCCTTTCTTAATGCTGAAGAGTGTCCTCATCGAACCCACAAGCGGCAATACTGGTATTGGGCTGGCATTCATGGCAGCTGCTAAGGGCTACAAGCTGATTATTACCATGCCTGCTTCAATGAGTCTAGAAAGAAGAATGGTTCTCCGTGCTTTTGGAGCTGAGCTGGTTATTACTGATCCAGCAAGGGGCATGAAAGGGGCTGTTCAGAAGGCAGAAGAAATATTAGCAAAGACACCCAATGCTTATCTCCTACAGCAATTTGAAAATCCTGCCAACCCAAAGGTATCATTTTGTTAACCTTCGCATGTTATTGGCTTGCCAAAAGAAGAAAATTGAAGTCAAATTCTTGTTCTCTGGACAGATCCACTATGAGACCACTGGACCTGAGATCTGGAAAGGCTCAGGTGGGAAAGTTGATGCTCTTGTTTCTGGGATTGGAACTGGGGGTACAGTTACAGGTGCAGGGGGTTATCTCAAGGAGCAAAACCCTGATATAAAGGTTGGCCTCTTTGTATTCTAAAATTTACCGACAAAGTTCTAATATTGGTATATATATATATATATATATATATTGTTTGTTTTGCTACTTCCATGGTTTATTATCTGGCTGTTTTGCACTTTTGTGTGTAGCTCTATGGTGTAGAACCAGTTGAAAGTGCAGTGTTGTCCGGAGGGAAACCTGGTGAGTTTATTGTTCTCTAACAAAGTTAATCTAGAAAGTAATTGTTTGAAAATATATAACTTTCCTCAATATTGATGAGAACTGAGAAGGTTTAGTTGTTGGATAATCGGATTAAAAAATTGGTGAACTGATCAGACTGTTGAAACAGCATACCATTTTGTTGGTTGAATGTGTGAAACAAGCAAAGGCAAAATATTAGAATTTACAATGTGCTATTACTGTCTGAACCTTCAGAAATTGTTTTTGAAATTTCTAAACTGTTTTTATCTCTGTATTCCTTTGAGTTTATTGTTCAAAAGTTGTGTAACATTTGTCATATTTTTAGATTAGCCCAGTGTGAAAATTCTTGTCTGGTTGAAGCAAATGGTTCTTATATATATATTGTTTCTTTGCTAACTTTATCTAATTGTGTACTGGTAAATATCTAAGGCCCACATAAGATCCAAGGAATTGGAGCTGGCTTTATCCCTGGAGTTTTGGACGTCGGTTTACTTGATGAAGTTGTTCAAGTAAGTCTTGGTCCTTTTAATTGGGATTTTATTTGTGGCAATGTGTGAAATTTTGAGGTCGTTTGTTTAGGCAACAATTTTGCCACCTTTCATTTTATTTTTATGCATTGAAATATTTTCATTGTCAATTGTTGTGCATGTCATAGCAATTCTTCATATTTCCATAAAGGAAATCTTTTGGTGTCGTGCACAAGCTGTGCTTTAAAATTTTGTAAGATGTGAAAGGCAATGATTCTTCAAGTCTCTTTGCAGCATGCTCTTTGCGATTCTTGTAAAAAGCAAATAGGAATTCTATCCATGTTGCCACTCTCTTTTCATTTCAAATACCTATGAACTAATCTTTGTTCTTGGGATGCAACAATTTACATGAGTAATACATGACTTTGCAGGTATCAAGTGAAGAAGCAATTGAAACTGCTAAGCTTCTTGCCTTGAAAGAAGGATTGCTGGTAAGCTTGCAATTAACTAATTAATCAATATAAGTTCCAATGATGAATCATTATTTGTATAGCACTCTCCTCTTTAATTATCCCAAGTCCCAACATTTTGGAGCATTCAACTAGACTGAGATATCTTTCATGGGATATTATATATTACAGGTAGGGATATCTTCTGGTGCTGCTGCAGCTGCGGCAATTAGGATAGCAAAGAGGCCTGAAAATGCTGGAAAACTCATTGTTGTAAGTTTGATTTATTATTATTATTATTATTATTGTTTGACATATATGTGTATATATATATATATATATTACCATGTAACAGGCTAGATTTTAAGTTATCATATAGAATATCTGATGCGCAAGAAAAATATTTTGTTTCAAAAAATACTCTAGTTTGGTAATAATCTCGCAACACCTTTCTGGATGTTAATTGACCAAGGAACTACACCAACCTTGAATATTCTTGAATAACGAATACTGAAATAAAAAGGTATAAAGTTAAAGTAAGCCTAACACAATTGCTGTTTTAATGTGCTGCTTTTCCAAGATGCATAATTACTTGAATTCTAATTCTGATAATCGATTGGCCATTTGGCCTTTGTCGATTTCTCGTGTGGGTGCATCTTATATCTTTTCTAAATGTTAAAACAGGTGGTATTCCCCAGCTTTGGAGAACGTTATCTATCTTCTGTGCTTTTCGAATCTGTGAAGCGCGAGGCAGAGAGTATGGTTTTTGAGCCTTGAGGTAGATAAACATGCGCTATAAGTAGCAATTCTGTCTGGGGTTTCATCAATTTATTTCTTCACAGTTTCCTGATCATATATGATGCAAATAATGTCGGGGGTCTCTTCTGCTCTTTGTATGCAAGGAAAAGCTTCTGAAGTGACTAGAGAACTGTTTCTCAGTTCTGTGACTTGTGAGATCAATGAATTTCCATTTTAATGTTTAGAGAAACTAGTTGCAGCCGGAGAAATACCAAATGTAGGGCTTAAACTTTTACCAAATGCTTAATTCGAAATCTAAACTAAAAATTCGATCAATTAACTCCACAAATTCAATTTTTTGCTCAATTAAGGGTTTCATATGTGGACTCCTTAAATCAGAGGTGAGGTTCACTGTATATTTTTAAATAATAAAAAGATATTAAATTTTTTTTTAAATAATAAAATTTATTTTTAAATAGTAAAAATTATTAAAATTAATAATAATAATAAAAAAAACAATGAACACATATCTGAATTTTAAAATGAAACTTATATCTGGAACAAATTGAAAAAGAAAACCAGCCGAAGACGAAGATTGATTATAGTCATTGATGTGAGTTCCAGATCAGTGTCTCTTCGTCGTTCATCCTCTGTGACTTCGGACCTACTGAGCTTCATTGAATCGTTGATCATTGATGTCAAGATTTGGCCACTGGTTAGTTGCCATGGAAAAAAAATTCAAAGTACAAGTAAAACAATTCGACCCAAACAAATCTTGCTTTCTGTGAATAAAAATTCTAAATCAAATGCTCAAATTGGCAAATGGATTTATTGAGATTCTGTGTAGAAAATAATATTATATACGAATTTTTTTTTGTGCATTTTTTATAAACCCAAATATGAGATTTGGGTTTCAAAAGCTCAAGCTTCTGTTTCAGACTAACCACTACCGACTTTCCCTCCCTCTATCACCGTCCAATTACCATTGTTGCAGCTATGTATTTCCATTAAGAAAGCTAATACTTCATCTAGTGATGAGAATTTTCTCGACAAAAGGGTTGATTCGTTGATGAACATTTAAATTAGGAAGCTTGCTTTGTGCTTTGTTGGTCCAGATTAGGCATTAATTTCCCATTTTAAGACTTTTTTCAATTTGCCAAATACAAACTTTAGAAGGATTTTGGCTTCTTAAACAAACAAATAAATTAAATGATGATGGTGTTGATGGCGAGTGCAACCCAAAACTCTTATCAAACCCATATTTGGGTTCAATATTATTTTTTTAATTTTTAACTTTATAATTTTAATATTTTTTATTATTTAAAAATATAATTTTTTTTTAATTTTCATATTTTTATTATTTAAAAATATAATTTTTTTAATTTTAATAATTTTTATTATTTAAAAATATAAAATGGATCTTAGAATTTCACTTTACCAAATTAAATTAACAATGTTTAATATAATTAACGGACAAGTTTAATTGGACGAATTTTTAATTTAGACTTCAAATTAAATATTTGGTAAAAGTTTAGGCCCAAATCGGGTATTTCCCGTTGCTGCCTTTGTTAAAAAAAGGTTTTAATTTATTATAGCAATGTTGCTTCACGAAATTGCTTTGAATTGTCATGAATAAATTGAAAGATAAAAGCAGTTTTTTCTTTCTAGTACTAATTTCAATTTAGTAAGCAACAACTTCACATCACATCATTGAATTTTATACAACCAGACAATGAGAAGACCAATTTTGTTTTGGATTTACCTGCTAGTGGTGACAGAGCCAAATATGGACTTTGTGTGCAGGGCCACCTAATGTTACAGGTCATGAAATTACACATTTTTTGAAAAAAAATAAAATACAAGGAAAAAAATTTCATAGAAATAGGATCTCTAAAATCTATAGAATTTATTGGAATTAAAAATCTTAGGTTATCTTTTTGTTTTTTCAAAGGTTCCTAGTCCTACCATTTCATTTGTTTTATCTGAAGACTAAATCCAAAAATTTAAAAGGTATTTTTATAATAAAAATAATTTACATCAAATGTAAAATTTCACAAAAACATGGAACATGTACATATCATAGTATTTTCAAAATCTTATCATAAAAACAAATATGGACTGATGGAGTAATGGAGCAGGAAAAGCAAATATGGTTTAACAAATATTAAGCACTAAGCACATGGTTAATGGAAACTTCGGCTTAAATATTAATATTAGTGTTTTTCATACATGAAATAAAATTCCTGTAAGTTTAATCCTCCCATGCTCAAATCTTCCTCAGAAAACCAAGTATATGAGGAATTTTTTCATCAAGCTCTGCAATCTCAGCTTCTATATCTCCATACTCGTACCAAAATTTTTTAAAAAAAAACCCTCCATCTCCATTACTGTGCCAATCGATAATTGCTGTGTCGTCCTTGTCAGTTAGAATTGAACTGCAATTAATTAATTAGCTATTAACCCATAGGTCTCAAACAAAAATTGCCTAATTGTGTTCTCTATTTGTATTTAAAATAAAAAAAAATTCTCAATCTACACTTAAATTAGATTAATTGAGAAAAAAGAATAAGATCAAGATCCTGTACATATAATAGTAATCCTACCCAGAAACAGCTCGTCATCTCAGTAGATATTCTCCGAAGGTTTCACTTTGTTTTGTTGTCGCCGATCAACAAGTTGAACATACTAGAAAATTGTGAACCGGAATATATTGATGTGTCTCGTTCTGTAGGTTGTTTATGCCACGTGGACCTATCCATGTAAAGCAATGATGACATGGCATACAACACGTGGATACTTAGATCCAAGAAATACAAGTTTTGATGACTACATGGCAATTTAGAGACATGTGTACACATGAGATGATGTATCTATTGACCACATGGCAAACCATAAAATGTGTACATGTTATGATGACCTGGCTAAAGCCAATGAATACCACATGCCACATATACAACTGTTGATGACGTGGTATGTAACCACATTTATGCAAGATATGATGGCGTGGCTATTAACCACGTGGCATTTCAGAGCCACTTATTCATGGTGATAGTGATGATGTGGTCAACAGCCACGTGGATACTAGGAGTCACTTAGCAAACTGCAACACGTTTACTACTATGATAAGGTGGTGTACAGCTATGTGGACACTACAAGCAACGTATACAATTATTAATGATGTGGTATGTCACTATGTGGCAACCAGAGCCACATTTGCAACATATGATATGGCTTTTCACCACATGGCGTTCAGAGCCACATATTCATGGTGATGATGTGGTCCATAGCCATGTATACAAATGATG
Organism: Vernicia montana; assembly: GCA_949750685.1. Taxonomy (NCBI): domain Eukaryota; kingdom Viridiplantae; phylum Streptophyta; class Magnoliopsida; order Malpighiales; family Euphorbiaceae; genus Vernicia; species Vernicia montana. The sequence continues at coordinate 10,367 of CATKHJ010714075.1, forward strand.
ATGACATGTCAATAACCTGATCCAGGTTTATAAAGAAAATGACGAGTCATTTAGCAACGTGGCAATCCACTGTGACATGAACTTGTGATGATATGACATATGAACACGTGGCAGTACATTTTTTCCCGCAGCCGAGCACTTGCGAATGCATATTTGCTTTAATTACTAACCATTGGGCCGAACAACAAAGACAAGTTCAACAAACAAGTGGATTTGTTCAGATTATGTTTTCTTTTGTCGATGTGGGACTTTGTCTCTCTACTTCCCATATCCAACGCAGCTGTTTTTTTTTTTTTTTTTTTAATATAATAGATTGTTGAAAAGGTTGTCTTTTAGTTTTGTAATGATGGTGCATCCACAATCTACTGATTTTTATAGAATGGCTTCTGATGCTGTGGATGAAATTGAACGCAAGCACAATTTTACTTACTGCAAGAACAAGCATACATAGACTCGTGACAGATTAGCCAAGTTGATGAATAAATATGATTTTTTTTTTCCCATCGGAATAAGACTAATATTTAAAAAGGTTGAAAGTCTAAGATAGTACAATGATTAAAAAAGCAACAAGTAAAGCCTAAATAGAAAAGCATATATTAGATTTATAGTCCAACAATTAGACCTAAGGCCTGAATAAATATTCATATTTCATTGTCCTTGGCTCAGGTACACCTTCCAAATATTTCTGTCATTATCACGGAGCATTGCATCAGTGCCGGCGACTGACCTTGCACTAATTGGGACATAGCGGCTCAGCTCACCATAAGAGAAAGACACTGATTTTCTTGGAAAATAAATATGATTGGTAGCAAAAAATTATGATAAAACTAATAAAATTTAAAAATAATAGTAACTTTATAAACCAAGGTTGGGAAGGGGCCGCGTCCACTGCCACAAATTATGAAGTAGGCTCTCCCTCTTGGGGAGACCATACGCCAGCACTCCTCCTAAGTGCAATAGAGGTCACTGGCCTATGCCCCGTCTAGGTAAGTATAGATCAATTTTGTTCTTAGCTATAATAGGCAGGTTCTGTATATTTCAATGTGAGATAGCTATATAATTGGTTCAATTTCAATTTTAGTGCCCGTTTGGATAAAAAGTATTATAGCTCCTCCAGAAAAAAAAAAAAAAAAAAAGTGCTAATTATATGTCTTCTTAATTTATTTTATTTTATATTATAGTATAATTAGGAATGGTAATAGCATAAAACTAGGACAGGATAAAAAACTCAGCACAAACACAGGAGTCCATTGCTATTAATATTTATCCTGCCCTTCTTTCTTAATAATTTTTAAGATTTCCATTTGTTATTATTAGTGATTACAATAACATTATAACAATGTTATTTTTTACAATCTTAACATGGAAAGCAACTTAATAGAGAATATATTGATGCAATTTAATTTTCATAGTTTTAAAAGAATTATTCTATCTATAGACTATTTTATGATAATTTTGTGATTTTAGTTATAATAATTATATTTACCCAATCAAAATTAAAATGAAAATTATCCATTTTATTCGTTTAACTTTTTAGACTTTTTTTGTTGAAGCCTTAAATTACACTTAGGTGTGGGTTCTCAAAATAAAGGAAGTAGGAACTAAAACACTGAATGCATGGCCACGCAAAAAGAAAATGAAAACTTTAACTCTGAATTGAGGCAGTGGCCGCGCGAACGCAGGCCACCTCTAACACAAATTATGACGTAGACTCTCCCAACTTGGGGAGACCTTAAGGCAGCGCCCCTCCAAAGTGCAATGGAAGTCACTACCCTAGGCCATGAGCCTTCTAGATCGCCCATTGACCCCGTCCAGGTAAGTATGTCTTTTGGTTGCTTCAAGCTCATTATTTATAGCACCACACTCTCTTTCTTTATTATTGTTTCTTCGATGTGGGATGAAACACTGAAAAAGATAAAAGCTACAAGCAGAAAACGAATGGCGCATTAAATTAAGACAAACCCAAGTTTTGAATAAAATCATTACCGATAAATGATTTCATTGAATAAATACCGTTATTTTAATGGCTAAATAAATGATTGATTGATATTTTATATTTGTATAAACTAAAAAAAGAGAAATATTTAAAAAAAATATATAAAATATTTCATATGAAAACTTGCATTATATTATCTTATCAATAAATAATACTAGTCGTGATTAAGAGTGACAATTCGTGTTAGTGAGTCGTGTTCAAGTCATGTTGATCTATACTCATAACACGAGGTTAATACGATTAATTTATCGTATCAAAAATTTAAATACGAGCACGATCCACTTAATTAATGGGTAACACGATACGACACGAATAATATGTTTAAAATTTTAAATTAATTAATTTTTTATTTTAATATTTAAAAATTATCAAATTTACTAAATTAATTCTTATTAATTTATATTATTACATAAAATATAATTATATATAAATTTATAAAGAAGTTTAATAGTAATATTTAAATATACATATTCTAAAAATTAATGTATTAGGTTAAATGTGTTAATGAATTAAACATGTCATTTTCAAGTTAACAGGTTAACCCGCGATACGATTATTTTCGTGTCACAATCGAATTTATACGAAATCGACACGAATACGATAACCCCTAACTCAAACCCGCTAATTTCATATTGAGTTCGTATCGTGTTTGATATTGCCACCCCTAGTCGTGACTTTATGTTTTATATGAATTTTTCGTCTTAATAATTCCTTATTCAGGTGTATATACAGAGATATCGATTTATTAATGTTTCTTTTTACTTTTTTTTTTAAGTATTAAATAATAAATTAATAAAAATAATAATTTTAAATGCAGCTTATCACTTAATTATATTAAGGACAATTTATAAATATACCTCTAAGTTTGGCTAAAAGTACAGAACAATAATTAATGTTTTTCGATGTATAAATATGCCCCTAACGTTACAAAAATGGGCCAACATGCCTATTCTCTCTGTTAACTCTATTATCTTTCTCTCTCTCCACACTTTTTTTTTTTTTTGTTCTTTTTTGTCATTCATTTATCTTTGTTTTTTTTTTAACTTGTATTTTATATTTACCTACAAAATATTTATGTGTGTATATACATATAATTTGACTTTTTCCATTTATTTTTTATTCATAAATTTATATAATGATAGTTGTAATTATTAATAAAATTTAATTATATTATTAGAATATATGATAAAAATTTAAAAATAATTAATTGTGATATTAAATAAATACAT
>CATKHJ010714077.1:0-26834 GCA_949750685.1 Vernicia montana
TATATATATATTCATTTATATCTCTTTTTTACATATTTATATAATATAATTTATCTTTTACATAAAAAAAATAAATTAAAAATATATATTATATATAATCGGGGCGGGTTCGGGGCGGGTTCGGGGCGGATTTTAGCATTACCCGCCCCGCCCCGAACCCGATTCGGGTTTTAAAATTAAAACTCGCCCCGTCCCATTTATTAAATGGGGCGGGGGACGGAACGGGGCGGGTACCCGACAGGACGGGCTAAATTGCCATCCCTAATTGAAAAGTGGGTCGCATGGCATTTAGAATACAAAATAGGAAATCTTTATTAGGAGCTATCAGAAAAAAAAAAGGCAAAAACAAGGCTGCAGATATGGAAAATTGACTGTTACAAAGCCATGAACCGCATTTGGTGGTGCATTTCACAATCAACAAATTGCATGCATCATTCGGTTTCGGTGGCTGGCTGCTCCTAATTTCTATTTTTATATATATATATATTTATTTGGACCGTCCGCTCCCAAATTATACCTAATTTGACTAAAGCGCCGCGGTCGCACCGTCGGCTTCACCTACGGACTACGGTTCTATGAATCTAAGCTCAATGGTCTGTCTATTATTAACCAACAAATATCCCAAAAAAAAATAATAATAAAAAAAATAATCCCACCTTTATTTTATTTTATTTATCTCTTCTCTTTCATTATCATTATAATTTGGCGGCGATTTAGATTTTTTTTTCTTTTTAATTTATTTATTTATTGATCTTTTTAATTCATTTGTAAAGTCAATTAATTTTAACCAAGTCAAATTTGTAGGTTCACTTATTCAAAGTTCATTTGCAAATCCTACCTAAGAATTAATCTGGTTCAAATATCACCAATTCATGTATTTAAGAATAATTTTTTTTTTATTTACATCAAATATAATATATGAATTTTATGCAATTATAACAGTAATTAAGAATTTATGAAATATTATTTAAATCTTTTAACTTTATTTTTAAGATGGGTGTTATGAAGTCGCTTTAATGTTAATGGATATGATAAATTGTAGTAATATTTTTCTTATAGAGAAAAATGACAATAATATTAATATCTTCTCTAACTTGTTTTATTTGATAGTACTAATTGATATGCAAAACATCTCCTTCATGCTAATTAGGAAAAAACAAATATTTATGAGTGTGATAGAGACTAGCTAGAAAATCATCTTTGCATTTGAAGGAAATGTGTTCAAAGCTATCATGTCAAGAAGTAAATACAAAGCATCCAAAAAATTAGAAAATACTATACACAATGGTGTACTCAAAATTTAGGTAGAGGATGGACTGAAATTCAATAATTTTAAACTTTATATTAAAAAACGTATTAAATTTCAATAATTTTAGACTTTATATAAAAAAAATTCATAATATATATACATTAAAAAAAAATAAATTTGGAACTAGGTCAGCACCCCTTAATTCCGCCCTTGCAAGACACTTGACCTATGAAGGAAAGGATGCCATTAGATTCAGCAAAGAACACCCACCTAAAATTAATATATATAATAAAAATAAGGTTAAACTCACATCCATCAACACACAACAACAATTCACCTTTCACATTATAAGGAATTTGCTCTCCTTTCAGCAATGAAAATACACGTGGGAAAATTACATTTTTAGAAATGAATTTTAAAAAATCAAAATTATTAGTTTAGTCTTTACATTACAATTAAATTATTTAAATTTTCAAACGTCTCATTATTGATATTTAAATCTTTAATTTTCTTTTGTAATGCATTTGATTTATAAATAAATTTGAATTTATAGATAACTCATTTTTAATTTTGACAGTTATAAATGAATTTTATTTAACGGTCAAGATAAAAAATTGACGATCCGACGATTATAAATTCAAATATATTTATAAATCATGTGTATTATAGAAAAAATTTTAGATATCATTTGGTATGATAAATTTTAAATCTGTAAATTTGATTAAAATTCATAGATTTGAATAAAATCTATAGAATCAAAAACTCACATTTCATGTGGGTTTTCAAATTTTTTATTATTTAAAAATTTTAAAGCATGATAAATTTTAATAAATTTATAAAATGTAACTCAAATTTTTAAACTAAATAAAAAACTGAACTACAATTTATAAATTTTTCAAAATTTATCACTAAAATTATTCAAAACAAATATCGTCTTCATCATTTATTTTCGTGTAAATTTTATTTTATTGCATATATATACATTTCACATGAAAAACTCAACAATTTCTTGACAATAATGTGGACCCACTTTCAATATATAATATAAAAAGAATAAAATATTATATATTGAGATAGTGTTCACTTGAAGTGATGCTAGACTTGCAGGTTCAACTTGCTCTGCCTCTTCTCTTGTGCTTTTCATCTGCTAATAAGATTACCTAAAGATAGTTAGAAAGGCACGTGACTCTAGCTTTGGAACTTGGACTTATAACTACCCAATAGAACCTCCGCCCACCATTATTATCTTCACCCAAAATATTTTTATAAATGAAAATTAAAAAAAAAAATTAAAAAAAATCACTCTTAACAGAAATCCAAAATCAGTGTGCTAAAAATCAAATAAAATATTCCTCTTTCCAAAATTTATATATTTTAGGTTTTTAAATGAAAATATATTTTTTATTTCAAAAAAATATATATATTTTTCAAATGTTTAACTTTATATATTATGAAAAATTACTGATTTAATTTAATTTTTTAAATTTTAATATATTAAAAAAATTGTTAATCATATTAATTAAATAAGAAATTTGTTATATAAAAAATAATTCCGTTTATTTTATTTTATTAAAAATAATAATATATAAAAAATCAATTTACCTGATTTTTTATTAAATCAAATTTCACTACAAGAAATACTAAAATTGATAGCAATCATTTTTGTTACTAAATGCATAAAAATTGTTGCTATACGTTTACGGCAACAAAAATAAATTGCCGCATCATGCTCCTAAAAAATTAAAATCGTAGGGTTTTTTAACAAAAATTAATTTGCTGCCAAAAAATTATTAATAGCGACAATTTTTTTGTACAAAATTTATATAATTTACAATTGTCTAACATATAAAAAAATATATATGATATATACAAGTTTCTAGTCTCACTAATATATAATTTATCTCTTCCAATACTCAAAAAGGAAAAAAAAAACATATCTAAAAAATATTTATTTATATATTAGCATTTAACAATAATTTTTCATGTTGCTGCCATATATTTGCTTTTAGCAGCAAAATTAGCTTGCTACTAAAAATTCTGCTGTCAATTCTATTTGTTGTAGTGTTTGATTAAAAATCCATTTAGATGAATAATTGAAATTAATATTTGATATTTGAATTTTTAATTAATTATTTAAAATATTTAGTTAATTTAATATTTGAATTAACATTTTAAAATTTAATAATTAACTATTTTAAAATTATAATTGAAATGATCAAAATTTCATAATTAACAATTAAATATATATATTTTTTGTCATAAACGCATAAAACCCCAAACTAACAAACTAACAAAAGAATTATTATCTCCGTCCCAAAAATATTATTACTCTTTTTTTTATATACATACATAATTTAAGAGTATAATAAATAAGAAATTATTTTTTCTTTTATACCCTTGGTGATATGATAAATATATTTTTCTTTTTTTCACTAATTTATTACATTGAAACTCTATTTTAAAAATAATGGAGTACAATAAAAAAAAAAAAAAACTCATAATAAATTTAATATTTTACTGTAAGTTTTTTAAGTCAAAGACACTAATAGAAAGATGATAATTTTTTTAAGGACATGTAAAAAAAGAGTGACAATCTTGTTGAGGTGGAGTTAATACATCATACAATTTCCAGAGTAGAAACTCCAAACAAGTTAAGAAGCAAAAACTGTAAGGCGCGCACCAATTGGAGAGGATCATTCAAAACATGAAGACTCATGGGAAGATTATCCATATAATTAGTTGAAAAATCTGCCATAAAAAAGTATATATTTTTATATTTTTAGTTGAAAAATCTGCTATTAACAAACATTATATAATTAAAAATATAATATTTATTAAAAAAAATTCTTTTTTTTTTTCAACAGATATTATATATAGTAGTATAAAGTAGAAATGTATTAAATATCACTGACATTATAAATAAAATCCTAACTCAATATGAGTATAAATCAAATCTAAGAGTAAAAATTAACTAGCAATTGCATATTAAATCAACGGCCAAGTTTTATCTATATTGATTGCATATACCAATTCAATTAGATAATAACACATAAATTAAATAAAAAAAATAAATAAATAAATTATATTGATTAAAATATTTCATTAATTAAGGTAATAATTTTCCTTAACAATGAAGTTAATATTGGAATGCATTAATTCATATATTTTCTTTTTATATAAGCAATAGTAAAATAAGCATAGTCAATATAAAAATATGGTTGGGATCTGAATAAAAAGATAATATGGTTATTGGGTCCCAAGGAAGAAATGAAAGCGGTGGCAACTGGCAACAATTGACTGCTATATATATATAATATATAAATATAAAATTAATGTGAGTGGATTGATATTAAATACTATATAATAACAATATATTATAGTATTAATCTATTATTGTGGACAACGTGCCAACATGTGAAGGCTAAGGTTGGCTGCAGCCTGCAGGGAGAGACCATGAACATGGTATTGCTATGACTATAAGCTGAATATTACATATTGATGACCAAATTTCACATTTCACCCCACAAGTTGCCCAATGCCTTTTCTTATTTTTAGAAACTTGGAATTGTCACCTTTTCAGCTTCAAAATTGGGTTATTTGAACCTTACCTCTCTTTTTCTTCTTGCATGTTAAATACATCCATACCTGCATTTTTTTTTTTTTAATATTTAATTGTTATTTTTGTTAAAATTTTAAGAAAAATACTACTTATTCTAAAATTTTAAATTTAAACTATTTAAAAATTTTCAATATTTATCATATTAAAAAATTATTATAAATCGAAACCTCCTTTTTTTTTTTTTTTTTTGACAGTAAAGTAATTTCAACTTGTATGGTTAATTAAATTCTTTAGTTTTTCCTTGTTTTTCCAATTAAGCCTTAATCGTGTAATTGTTTAAATTTATTATTATTATTTTTAACTACTTTGGTTAAGATAATGTGACACTTTCATATTTTGCCACTTGACCAAGAAATAGAATCTCATACTGTCGTACACTACCGAAATATAGTTTAATGATAAGAGCATATTTCTCCAAGTAATAGATTCAGAAACGATTCTCTTTTCCTCAATATTTAAAAAAAAAAAAAAAAAGAATCCAAAAATTAGAAGACTTTATTTTTATTTTCCATTTCCATTTATAAATATTTATATAATTATTATATTTAATTTAGTTAATGGAAGTTTCTTTAATAAAGACAAAAACAAAGGGAGACGAGTGGCATAGACTAGGAAGTAACCTAAATTCCTAATTCCTAATTCCTAAATAAAAAAAAAAAAAACCCACTGTAAACGTGTTAAACAGGTAGTTATTTGGGTATAAGGTAATGGAAGTTTCCTCTCTATTATTCATTGATGAAGTGGATATCAATAAACTTAAGCATGAAGAGTGTGATGTTGATGTTATATTAAGAGATGTCAACCTAGTTGAGAACTTCGAGTGTATTTTTTTTTTTTTTCTAGTCTTTATATATATATATGGCTTGTTATGGATTTTCATTTTTCAAAATTATGTTTCTAACCATATTGTATATTTGTATTAATTAATATATATAAAATTAAGTATGAATGAGCTGTGAACAACTATGAAAAATAATAGCATAAGTTTTGCGTCAGTAGAAACTTCTTGAACCCCCATATGGATAAGATTTCATTTAAAAAGACTTATTAGATTTTGTGAGCTGTTCTGATCATGCATACACTCTTTGGCTTTGCAAGAACAAACAAGCTGGTCTATTTCTACTACACTCCCCACTCCCCATTCCCTAAGGAATGTTTCATAATTTCACTTCCCATGGTTTCCAACTGTATATAACATTTATCCTTTTATACTCTCTCCGGTCCCGTTTATATGTGGCTTAAGATAATTGTACAAAAATTAAAGTAAATGTTAATTATATGAAAAAATAACTATGCATGATTAAATTATCTTTTTATAAAGATGTGTGAAGTTGTTAAACATTTGATGTAAATAATAAGGGATTGAAAAAAAAATATATATTTTCTCGATTTTTTAAAATGAAAAATAATAAATTTACTTTTCTGTTCCAAATTATATTTATAATAAGATTTATATGTATTTATTGAATTCAGTTAAGTTTATTTCTTGAATTCAATTAAGTTTATTTATCTGTTTTAAATTGTACTTATTAATAAAGAATTCTTATTATTTAAAAAAAATGAAAAATAAATTGAAATAAAATAATTTTTTAAAACAACATATAAAAACAAGCAGAAAATATATATAATTTGTGTTGTTTTTATCCTTTTTCTTATAGGAATCTAATTTACACAATGGTACGTACATAATTCTCCACTCTTTTTAAGCTTATTCAATTTTAATATCGAAAATTTAATTCACCAATTATTAATTTAAATTACAAATTTACAATCAAATGACATTATAAATTAGGTTATTACAATAAAATAAATAATTTTTAATGTTAATTAAACACTGATTGAAAATTCAAGTTTATATATAATTTTTGATGAGAGCTAAATCAAAAAGCATTGTTTTTGGGCTGGATCTCAATTGTTAGGCTTTGATCAAGTCAGTATAAGAGAAGTGTAGAGTTTCATCTAACCTCTTTGTGGTTTCCTCCTTTTCTTTTATATGCCCCAAAGCCCGTTAGGTTAAAAGGTAAAATGAAGAAAGATAAAATACCATTTTAATTGATGGAGTCTGTACTTAGATTTTGAAAGATAAGATCTGCACCTGTCATTGTCAAATGGTAGGTAGTCGATGTAGAAGTAGGCGTGGGTACGCCGCATAAATACGATTTTCTTCTGATAAAAACAAAGTGACGTAGGTGCTTTATGACCTCAGCTTTCTTTAGAAAACTTACTAGACAAGCTACATTTATTGCTAAAATGGCGAAGGGCGAAGTGGTGTCTTCACCTTGGCGAAGGGCGAAGGACTTATGATAAATTTGAGCCAATTATATTGTTAGATGTTTTTGTCCCTCATCAATTTCATAACAATCTTGAAAATAATTTAGTAACTCTTTAACAATAAACTCCAATTAACTCTATAAAACACACTTATTTATTGATTAGGATTTATTTAAATAGTTATTTATTTAAAAGATTGAACATTTAAAATTTAACATTATATATATCTATTTTTTTTTTATAATTTTACATTTGAAAATTAAATTTAAATCTACAATAATTTTAAAAGATGATCTATCCAAAGGAACAGACTATTAAATTATTAATTTAGTTAAAACATCTGTTTCAAAACCCTCAATTAATAATAATAATTATCGATGAAGTTATTTGCATATGTGAATTTGTAATTGGCTAATTGCCAACTTCACAAATGACACCCGTAGGGGGTTTGCGTCTAAAGACAGCTACGCTTTTGAGAATTGAGCATATGCTTTTTTATTTCTTATAAATAATAACACAGACTCAGATTCTGTTAATTATATAAATCTTTTGTTCCAAGTTACAATCAAAAGATGCTAATTATCTTAAAGAGGCAGATTTTTCCTACAAAAACACGTTTTGGGAGTGTTAGGTTATACAAATGCTGTATATATTTTGTTAGGGTAGAGGGATTAGTTTTGATTAAATTCATTATTTACTTATTTTCCACATTTATGGATTAAAAAAAAGAGAAAAACATAACATATATGCCAAGTTGTTTGATTCTTTAAATAATTGAGGAACCTGCATGATATCTACTTTGCAATTGCCTACCGACAAGGGCAAAAAAATCCTGTAAAACATGAAGAAATCACTAACAAATTTCATTTAGTTGCACAAATCAATCTAATCTCGTGTTCAACTAGATTAACTTTTCAAAATGGTGTATTATTAAGGAAATTACATCTAGCTTATATATATATATATATATATATATAAAAGGGCATTACATCTATATAATATTTTAATAGTATTATTAATTTTAATATGTGGTTTTATACTTTGAGACGTGGTTCTCCCAAACATTAGTATCAACTAGTATTAAAGCTGACCACTATTTTTTCTAATTGTAATAGAGTAGCACAAGTGTAATGTGTGTTTCTCCGGGATTAGGAAGAGCCAAGTGTGGTAAGATGTTATGAAACTAAACCAATAAAAATAAGTCACATTAATTAATGATATAATATAAAATTATTAATATGACATCATTAATTGATATGTATTATTTTTATTAATTTAATTTACGAATAAAGTGGTAGACTGATTCTACTTAAAAATTTCTTCTAATTGTATAACTTGTATCTCAAATTAAAAATATAGGATTTTAAATTAGGTTACAATGGAGTAATTTTTTAGACTATACTAAATATTTTTGCTCTTAAATATATGTAATGTAAAGATTAGTATAATTTAGTGACAAGTATACATATGGTCTGAAACTTAGACTAATAATCGATTCTCTTACCCCAAATGTTAAAAAAAAATAAAGAAAAATTTTTATAAAATTTATATTATTAAGAAATCAAGTTGTAAATCTTTTACCACGGTGCTAAGGCGATTTTGATAACTTGATATTAATTTTATAATAATAATAATAATAAAATTGTTAGGCAATACAAAAGAATATAAAGTTTAACTTATTTGGTTTTGGATTTCATTTCAAAATAAAGTCCCAAAACTCGTATTTTCTTTATTAAAAAGAAAAAAAAAGTGTAGTAAAATTTTTAAAGGAAAACAAAATTAAGCGCGTGTAGTATTAATTTGGAAGCAAGCACACACATAAAGCGTGTGTACAATCCAATACGCGTAGATCTACGGTAAAAAAGCTAAAAATCCAGAGGAAAGATCCACCGAATCAACCACGAAAAAGGATCTTTCTGTAATATCACCCACGTTTCCAAACTGGGTGGTGGGTCTTACGCTTACCCGTTTCAATTTTTTAATTTTTTTAATTTTTTTTTTTTACATATAAATAATTTCCATAAAAAAAATATAATTTTCATTTCCAATAATATGCTTGCCTATCACGTGCATTAATTATACCGACAATTAATATTCAATTCAAAGCATTTGAATAAAAAACTAATAAAAAAAGCACACTCCCTCTGTATATATATAAATATAAATTTTGCCTTCTCTTGTGTATAACTAGTTAGTTGTGACTTGTGACCTCTGTTCTCTCTTCCTTTCCCTCAAAGAAAGGAAAACAAAAACCAAACCCAACAAGGAAAAATTTGAGTTCTTGTTCTCTGTTTTTCGTATAAATTTCTCTCAAATTTCATCAAGAAACTACTAATTCTTTCTCCCATGGATTGGATTCGAGGTGATTCCATTGGTTTTGGTAGTTTTTCTACTGTTAATTTGGCTATTCCTAGAAAAAGCTCTGTTCCGTTAATGGCTGTGAAATCTTGTGATCTTTTCGACTCTGTTTTGCTTATGAATGAGAAGGATGTTTTATCTCAGCTTGGTGATTGCGAGTATGTAATTAAGTGTTTTGGAGATGATCAGAGTATTGAAAACGGGGAGAGATTTTATAATTTGCTTTTAGAGTATGCTTCCGGTGGTAGTTTAGCTCAAAGGGTAAAGAAGTCCGGTGGTTGCTTACCGGAATCGGAGATTAAAAATTACACAAGATCGATACTAAAGGGTCTTCGTTATATTCACGCAAAAGGGTTTGCTCACTGTGATATAAAGCTTCAAAATTTATTGTTATTTGAGAATGGGGAAGTAAAAATTGCAGACTTTGGTTTAGCAAAGAAAACAGGGGAAAAACAGGGGAGAATAGAATTTCGTGGAACTCCTCTGTATATGTCCCCAGAATCAGTAAATGAAAACAAGTACGATTCAGCTTGTGATATTTGGGCTCTTGGGTGTGCTTTGGTTGAGATGGTGACCGGAAAACCAGCATGGAATTGTAAGCCGGAAACGAATGTTGCAGCTTTATTGATTAAAATTGGAGTAGGAGATGAATTGCCAGAAATCCCTCAAGAATTGTCTAAAGAAGGGAAAGATTTTCTATCCAAGTGTTTTGTTAAAGATCCTAAAACAAGATGGACCGCCGATATGCTTCTGGATCATCCTTTTATTGCTAACGACAATAGTACTGTTACATTGAAGAACAGAGAAGTATTATCGCCACCATCATCATCACCAAGATGTCCTTTTGAGTTTCCAGAGTGGGTTTCAATTCATTCTTCATCGCAAAAATCTGAATTATGGTCTCACAAAGAAGCAGAATCAAGATTTGATTGGTCCTCTTTGTCTATTTCGCCTTCGCCGGCGGATAGAATCCGGCAATTGGGGAATGATCAGGGTTGCAATTGGTCTTTTTCTGAGACTTGGGTCACTGTAAGATGATGATGGAACAGAGCAGTGAATTCAATTCTCAGGATATTTTTTTATTCAATCACTTTTAACAATTCAGATTCCATTAATATTTTTTTTGTAATGGGGGATGATTTTTTGGTATTTGTAAATGAGTAGGAAACAGACAGACAGAGATCAGATGTATTTAGCAGACTGACTTTAGATTATTGAATATTCCTGATTGGTGGCTCTGAATGGCCAAGTGTATAGAACAATTTTTCATTGAATTACAGAGTAGATTAATTTTCTTTTCCAAGAAAGCTGATATTTGCACTTACAAAGGAATTGTTTTGTTAATTTTCCAAAATTTTTTTAACTATACTTTTTGAAGCCTTACAGGGCATAGAACAGAGTGCACGGTGGATATCATGTTTTTGTATAAATTAAGGTATTAAACCCTACATAAGGTCCCTATTGTGCTGAAAGATCTCGAGAGTTGGAGTTACATGCAAAACCAATTTTAAAAAAAAAAGTCCCTGCCCTGTTTCTAGGGGAAAACTCTGTTAATTGGTGTAATTTTTGATTGGTTAATTAGTGATTTTATTTAATTTTTATTACTTTTAAAGACCAAATTAAAGGATCCGAAAAGTAGGCAAAGCATCATTGAAAATATTCTCTGGATTCCTTTACTACACCTTCAACTGTCATTCTTCAGAATTTTGGTGAAATTGGTACCGAAAAATGTTCTGGTTTTTTTGTAGTTTGTTGATTGATGTTAATGAGTTCCTAACTTTTGTATGTAATCCTTACCCTATTAAAACCCCCAAAATAATTTATTAAAAGATAATGCTAGGAGATGTAAATTGTATTAAAAAAAAATTTAACACAAATCAATATAATTTGGACACATCATACAATAAGAAATAAATAACAATAATTATTTTCATTTTACATCATAAATTATATAAAAAAAATTATATAATTACAATTGCGTCATTTAAATTTATTATTTATTAAAACAAATACCATTAATTGGTTGAAGCATGTTCTAGTTGCAACATTAATGAGATTAAGGATGATATGATTATTAACATCTACAAAATGCTATTAATCATTCTTATCACCTTAATTATCTCATTTAATATGGTATCTATCATTATTCTTGAAATAAAAAAATAAACTGTAAGGCAAGTAGTAGTAAGTTATTCCATCATCCCATTAAAAAAATCTTAGATGAACCTAATCCATTGTATTATATTATGAATTGTCTAATTATAATTTTCTATGTTAAATAATAATTATTTCATAAGATGAATATAATAATTAATTATCTGAATCATGAAATGTGTATTATATTTAACACGTTGGCATATCAGATTATTATTAATAATTCATAATTTATCGTGCTCCATTTCATGACCTCTCAAAAATGTTACCTTTATTACAAACATTTTTAGAGATCTCATCCTACGAAATGAAATTTAAGTATTTCTTTTAAATTAAATAATTTTATTCTTTCATTGATTATAATTTTTATTTATTGGTGAAAATTTTAGCATGAAAGGGTAATAATATACAAATACCATATATTAGTATTTACTCTCAATATTAATGTAAAAATAGAAATTTAATTACCATATCATTTGAAATAAATATAATAATTAGTGTGAACAGATATAGTGAAATAAGACAATAGTGAAAATTAAGATTTGAATTTTAATGATATTAAAATTTTCTTCCCAATACTAAAATATATATACATATAATGATAAATGTGAACCATGCCAACATCATTGAATAGAAAAGGTCAGAATTAAGGATTTATAAAATATGAATTGTGTAATTAAAATAAGAAAGGCATGGGGTTGTCATGTGATATAATAAAATGCCAATGTCACTATTGCTTAATAAGCATGTGATTTAGGAGTTGTGCAAAAGGTTTTGAATGCTCACATGATTTGGGTTCATCAACTATGTTCAATAAATGTAACTTTCACTTTTAAAATTTTGCAACCTGATAATATTATTGTATTGTTTTTTACTTATGGGGGGTTGGTTTTGGATCCCTTTCCCATGCACCCAATAGATAGTTTTATTATTTGATATTAAAATTTCCCCCATTTTACATGTGGGAAAGGGAATTTACCCAATTTGTTTCACACCTTAATTTGAATGTACATGCCTAATTCCAGTTGGATGTCTACCATAACTGGGGAGAGAAGGAAATGAAGCGTTCAATTCTTTTTACCACACATATATGCTCTGGTTTAATTTCTCACCACCTATACTAGAATCTTGAAGTAAATGCCATATATATAAATAGCAACTTATATAAGAGTAAATTAAAAGTTCATTGGCTGTGTTAGTGTGAAAATAAGAGTTGCACCATTCAACAATGGTGGCCACCTCCCACCACCTCCATTTGCCATTGTCAAACCCATGTGCAGACTTCAAGACTTCAAGACTTCAGAAATCACCTCCTCAACAACCTTTCATCAATTAAGACTCCATTAATGTATTATTTCTTCTATAAATACTATTGTAATTCTCTTATAAAATACACAACTTATTAATACAATCATATGTTCATCATGTAATCTAACATGGTATCATAGCTTAAAAGTTAATTCTCCTCATAAAATCCAGCCCTGTGAAGTTTTAGTCTTTGTTTCTCAGTCTCTATTTTCGGTCCAAAGCATTCTGTGATTTTTCAATTTACATGCACACGTCAATAATTTTTTTTAATCATACCATCAGAAAGTCTATGAAATTATAAGAATTTTGAAATAAAGGACGCCGGACGCACCCTCAAGCGCCGACTGGGCTTCACGCGCTCCATATGCCGTCTGGAGGTTGAAGATGACCACATGGCGCCACATCAGCAAAATCTGTCGAATCAGCATCCACGTCAACCAATTATCGTCTGCCATACGGTATATGTCAGGAACCACGTATAATGTTGCCACGCCAGCACCATCAGCCACGTAATCCAATCAAAGGATGCCACGTGTCACATGTCAGTGATACGTGTCACCTGCCGCTCAACCCAATCAGCGCCACGTCAGTCAATTCGAGCTTGCCACGTGTTTTACGTGGGACCCACTTTCAGAATCGCCAGATATCTTAGCCAATTATGACCCGCCACGTGTCAACCACGTGGCCCAGTCATATGCTGCCACGTGTCAAACATGGGCCAGCCTATGCCACGTCATCACTGCCACATCATCATCCAGACCCAGATATGACCCGGCCCGACCTGCGTATTATCCAACCCGATTCAGTTTTTGATCCGACGCCCTTCGGTCTAGTTCTTTGTCTGATTGAACCGATTCAATTTTGCTTTGACCAACCGGTTTAGTGAGTTTTATACTAGTTTTCAACAAACTTAGACTAGTTCCCAAGGTTTTTAAACTTTCTGAGTTCAATTTTGCAGCTCTTTTTGTAAAATTCTGTCTCTAACTGAATTTTCTTTATTTTTTCTCAATTTTTTGTGTTTTTTCTGACAATCGGTTCGACCTTCTTTTGACCGGTTCTGAATGAACCTTTACTGGTTCCCAAAATTTTTCGACCTTCTGAAATCAATTTTACAGTTTGTTTTGCAAAATTCTGTCTCTATCTATATTTTTCATCTCTACATCAATTTTATGTGTTTCTTTAACCGGTTGGTTCAACCATTTTCGACATGTTCTGAATGAACCATTCCTGGTTCCTAAAAATTTTAGACCATCTGAATCTATTTTCGGTCTCGATTTTGTCACTTGGTGACTCAATTCTCTGTTTTGGGCATTTTTGAATTCTTATTTGCCCTTCTAAATCAATTTCTAGTATTTGCTTTATCAGTTTCTGAATTTATCTCCTATTTTGGGTCATCTCAATTAATTTTTTAGCCTTTTAAAGCCATTTATGATTTCTGTTTTACCTATTTCAGACTTTATTTTATATCTGAATTCAGATTTGGTATCAATTTTACTAGAATCTGACTCTGTCTCCTGTTCTCACGTGTCCTGCCTATATTCCGCCAAGCCATTAAGATGGCTCCTCCTGTTACCATGTGTTCTACCACGTGTCCCAATCCGATCTCTGTTACCAGATTCCAATTCTGGTTATTTTCAAATTTATTTTTCAGTTCTACTACGATTATCAGTTTTTTATATTTTTTTTTGTCTTATTTGTTTAACTCGTTGTTTACTATGTATTATGTTTTCTGCTTCAATCCGTTTTTCGAATCTACTGAGCAACCTCAAGTTGGCATCTACGATATCACCTTGAATTTGAGGGAGGGTGTTAGTGTGAAAACAAGAGTTGCATCATTCAATAATGGTAGCCACCTCCCACCACCCCCATTTGCCATTGTCAAACCCATATGCATACTCCAAGACTTCAAAAACCACCTCCTCAACAATCTTCCACCAATCAAGACTCAATTAATGTATTATTTCCTCTATAAATGCTATTGTAATTCTCTTATAAAATACATAACTTATTAATACAATCATCTATTCATCATGTAATTTAACAGGCTGAAAGACCGTAATTGAATGTCTTGGCAAGGTTTTTTTTTTTTTTTTTTTTTTTTGAGCATTGAGGGTAGAGGGATTCAAATCTACTATAAGTCTATTGCTCAGGTTATATATACACTTATCAATAAGTTATATCTTGGTATACGAGTTGGCAAGTTCAAGTTGAGTTATTTAGGGTATCCTTTTTTCATATTATTTCAAATGGAGTCACTCCAACATATGGGTTGGTTCAATTATCAATTAGGTTAAGTTACACAAATGATTTTAAGTCAAATTTATATAAATCGGTGGATTTCAAGTTAGGTAAGATGATTCATATATAATACTAAATTTTCTTGAAAAATGATTTAAAATTTATGAATTTTTATTTGTTAATTAATTTAAAATTGTACCAATTTCAGTCAATTATATTTAAAATTTTAAATAGATCATACAGATTAAATCAGATTAAATAAATCGATGGATATTGAACTTCGTTTGATTAATTTTAAGTTTATAAATTATTTGGATTTGTGTAATTCCAGGTTGGTGTAAATGTAATGTTAATTGTGTCTTAAATATTATAAAACATTATTATTTTCTAATAAAAATTAATTAATAACTCTAATTATAATGTATATATAATTCACTTTTTTAAAATATTTTTTTAGCATTAGAGAGGAAATTAAATATGAATGAGACTTGAAATTTTATATCCAGTGACCTCATTTTACCACTAAATTAAGCGAGTAAATTATATAATCCAGTTTAATATTACAATCCATTGATATTAATATTACATTACCAATTTTATCAGAGTATATACTAATATCTACCGAGTAACAACTTTATTACATAAAAACTAAAACAAAGGTCAAACAATCACAATAATCTTAAACTAGTAGGCCACAAACAAAGCAGAGGATTTTAATTTTTATTAACGTTAACAATGTTTAATAGAGAAGAAATTTGAAGTAAGTATATATATATTGTCATAAAACCCACCGACGAATCCAAATTGTAGATTTGATGCATGATTTTTAATGGGTCCAAAGCACCAACTCCTGAGTCCTGACCATAAGCCAGAAGTCCAGAACTATACATTGCCAGATCTGCTTCTCAGGAGCTTCCCTTTTCCGCCTCACCCCACAAGATCTCTTGTCTCCTTTGGTTAGAATTTATATATATAATAAATTGAATATAATATCTATATATTACCCAAAAATAAATAGCAAAATGACATTTAATAATAATAATAATAATAATAATGCACACGTAACACTTCCTTATTATTATTATTTTTTTTATATAAATTTGATTCCGATGAGCTGAAACCTCTCAGTCTTGGAGATTTCTTCTCATTAATAAATTATTTCTACTCTTAATAATTGATTTTTTATTTTTTAAATTACTGGTAAGTGCACTTGTTCTTGAGTGAAATTGCCATATTCATTTTTTGGGGGTCCATAACCACTAAGCATTCAACCTTTTTGAGGAACTTGGGCTTGACCAACTTTCCCAAAACATAAGCCCTTGATCGAACCATGAAATTGAGTGTCAATGGTACTGGTTGAGTTGGTGCACCATTCAAACTGCCCAAGCTAGCTCCCCCACCATATAATGGGATATTGCTTCCCTTTACCATTACTGTTAATGATCTTAGACTCTTTCTTGATTGATAGAACTTTTTCATCTGCAAAAACCAGTTACCCAAATTTCACATTTAATTCCGTTTAAAATAATTTAGCAATTAGAAATATAAAAAATAAAAAAAATCATATATAAAAAAAATCAATCTGCTACTTGAATTATCACATAAATGTAATCAAATGTACCTAATTTTCAATACTTTTTTGATTCATAAAAAATATTTATTAGGGAGCATAATTAAGTATTGTAAATGTTTATAAAATGTAAATATGTAGTTATATTACAAGATAAATATTTGGTTATTAAATTCTAAATTTTTAGCTACAAGACACATCCATAATTCAATTATATTGATGTTTCTATATATCTATAATATACTAATTTTAGTTTATTATCAATCATTATTATACTATATAAAGTAAAATCAAACAAATCAATATAATAATTATACAATTATATTATTTTTTGTTTGATACATTTTTAAGTTCATTATTTCTAAGTTATAAGATATATATTTGAATTTTTTTTTTAGTAGTAAGAAGCTATTACGAGTCAATTTCACATACCATATATATATTTACCTCTTTTATTCGGTTAAAAACACACAGAATCTATACACTAGGACTTAGAGAATACTATTAAACTATTAGTATAATAATTGTATAATTATTGAAGAAACTTTAAACCTAATAATCATCAAGACTAGCAATTTCTCCTAAAACGGAAATAACAAATTAAAAAAATGTAACGCAAATTAATTGTAGAAGAATGAGAGTGAAAAGAAAAAAAAAATTAGAGAAATGCATGCTTACGGTTCCAGTAGCTACAGTGAGTTGAGAGAAAGATAGATCTAAAGGTGTTGCAGTTACATGGACCCCAAAAAACGTAGCAGTGTTGCGAAATGTGAGCTTCACTGAGCAATTCATAGACACCATTTCTGTAGCTACTCCTGAGAAATCCGCACCCGCTTGTACTATAAATTGATCAAATACTATACTCTGCAACCAAAAGAAATCCATAACCCATTTCAATATTTTCATTCATATATATATAAACCATTAATTTACAAAGATTGTAAACAATAATTTATTATGGAAATGCTAATATAACACTAAAAATAAAATATTTCATTGAAAAAAATTATAATCTCGTATAACAAATTAATTTAAATTCCACCCACTAAAAACTATACTTTTTATTTCATTAAAAGTAGAAAATAATTAAAGTTATATAACCTTATTTCAAGTGCAAATTTTGGTAATTATCAATATAATTTATCTTAATCATAGCTAGGTTGTATTGACATCGTGACATAAGGTTGTGTGTCTCTTAATTAGTAATTAATTAAAAATCAATGAGAATTTTTAATTTATTAATACTGGAATTAATTCAGTCAGTAGTGGAAACCAAATTTATCAAAAAATAAATAAATAAATAAAAGCTTAATTAATTAAAATTAATTACCTTCATGGTGATGGTGGGTTTTTGAGGACGGCTTGCACCCCAAAGAATCAATGAAAAAACAGAGAAAAGTATAAAAAATCCGACAACAAAAGCAAGAAAATAGCAACGGCGAGGCATTCCATCTGGGACCATATCTCCATCAAGAAGGCCTTCTTCTTCAATTGCATCAAACGCCTTCCATGGTTTCCGGCTGACTTTCCGGTTGTTAGACCCATCGGCTGTTTTCCGGTTATTAGGCTTGAGAGAACCAGAGAATCGGGTAGAAGAAGATTCGCGTGAATGAGGGCCCAAAGAAGAGTTGGAATGGGAATGTGGAGGTGAGTCCGTGGGGCTAAGCACTGGCGTAGAGTGAAAAGAATTTGTGGTTTTCATCGAATCTCTTGATGGGCTTTGAACATAGTAAGCAGGACGGCGAGGCGGTGATGATCTTGTCGGAGATGACTGAGTCAGGCTGCTTACTTCTGAGTCAGTTTTAGAGAGTTGAGTACTTGACATATTGTCGTTTTGAAAAATCAAATGTAGTTTAGTTTGATACAGAGAGGAGATATGGAGAAGTGAAGTGAAGAGGAAGAGAGAGTTAGATTTGTAATTTGTAATTTTGTAGGATCTCTAGAAACGTACGTTATGGAGGAGCACGTTGTTATATGGTTTGTTTAATGATATCGAAGGGTTGATTAATTTGTGGGTAATTAATAAGGGGAAGGTGGACTTTGCAGTAACTAGCTGGGATTGTCTACTTGATGTTTTTTTGGGAGTATTTCACAGGTTTAATGTCAAGTCTACTTGATGTTTTTTTTTTTTTGGAGTATTTCACAGGTTTAATGTCAACTCTCACATTTTGATTTTCACAATAAGTTTTGTTTTCGGGTTAGTTATTTGGGATTGAGTTTAACAAAAGCGTTTTTTAATATAAAAAAATTATATATATATATATATATTTAGAAATAAGTAATATTGATGTTTTTCTTAGAAAAATATTTAAAAAAATAATTTATAAAAAATAATAAAAATTAATTAATTAAATCAAAAAATTTTAAAAACGTTTTTTTAACCCTAATAGTAATTCTAAAAGCACTATTAATTAGTTTAGCTCAATTTGTTATTATCACATAAAAATAGAGAAAAGTATATATATATATATACTCGGTATAAATAAAATTTACTCATTTATCTTCTCGAAAAATTAATTAAAGGATAATTAATCTATTGAAATCTTTAAATTTATTTATGTTAAATTTCATTAAAAAATAAATAAATTTATAGACCTTCATTATTTTATTTGTCCTTTTTCCTAATCTAATTTTGCAAATTTTATATGCCATTCAAGTGTTAGCATAGAAACAAAAATCAAGTCAAGAAAGTTGTAATTAATGAATGTGGAGTCGATCTAAAGCCCTGCTGAAGCAAAAATGGAACAAGAAACAGGAAAATCCATCTCCTTATGATTTCCAAGATCCCACTCATTTAAGAGGGGAGAGAAAAATAATAGAAAAGAAAAATGCAAGATCTATTTGGCAATGTTTTCATACTTAATTCCACCTTCGAAACCGGCAGAGACAAATAATTATGGGTCAAAAATTCAACTTGATCTGAACTGAGGTTGAATAAAGAATAATTAAATTAATATTATATTATATAATATAAGAAATATAAATTTTATAAGTAATTTAATAGAATAATATGAAATAAATTTAAATACAATAAATTTTCTTTAACAAATAATATAAAATATAAAGATGATTTTTGAATTTAAGATAATAATAAAATAAATAGGTAATAAAAATTTTAAAAGCAATATTTTTTTTTTAAAGTAAAAATGAGAGAAATTTAATTTTTAGTGTTAAAGAACTTAAATTTATTTTATAATGTATTTAAATTTTATTGTTAATTTATGTTGGAAAGTGGTTATTAAAATTAATTTTACAATATAATTTGTTTTAAATGAAATAATACATTTTTATGAATAAAACTAACAAGAATTTATGTTTGGTTTAGCTAGTTGGAATTCTATTAATATTCCTATATGTTAGGAGTTCGAACATTAAGAGCAATAAAGGTTTTTTTTTTTTTTTTACATTGAAGGCTAATTATTCATTGAATCGATTTTGAATCAATTAGTTTACCGGTTATCTGGCCAGTTCATACCAATTGAGACTGATTTTAATATAATTGAGTAAAAAAAATCAAATCGAATAAGAAATGAAACCGATTCGTAGTTAATTTGGTCCAATCGGCCGATTTGATTCAATTCTAACAATTATGCTATCTTGTGAATCAAATTGTGGTGGGTACTGAATATATGAACTTGAGGACCCTTCTCACTTGCCTCACTACCTACAATTGGGTTGACCTTGCAATATTTAATTAGATCTTTAATTTTACGTATTAGGTTTAGTTTAATACTAGGTACAGTTAAAACTTTTCTTTTAATTAATATGATTGTTATATCTATTTTTTTATTTAAAGAAAAGATATTGATACTGTTTTTTTAATTCTGTATTTTTATTTCATTAAATTAGTATATATACTTAGTGTAAGTAAAATTTACTTGATATTTGAGTTATTAACAATTAGTTTGAAGTTTATTTCAAAAAAAAAAAAAAAAACAATTAGTTTGAAGTATTTGAAATGTAATAATAATTGAAGTAACATTTTAATATGGGTAACTTATTAATATAACACCTCTAAAATTTGCTATAAATAGCACTTTAATTTCTATTATTTCAAAATGAACACTTTGAATTTCTAAATCAATTTTAATGAAAAATGTAAAATTTTGAGAGATTAAAGTGTTCTATAATATAGTAATATGATGATATAAAAATATATCAATAATTAAAATGTTGTAAAAAATTCATAATTTTATAAATATGAATTAAAGTGTTTAATTATAAATGATGTAACAAATTTTCCAGTTTAATATGATGATATTATATTTTTCTTTATAAAAATTAAAATAGTAGAATTAAAGTATTAATTACAATAGCCAATTAGGTGTGATATAATTGATTTTCTCATATCCTTTAAGTGTTTAGGAAGTGAGAGATCTCATGTTCGAATCTCCCAAATCACAAATAGTTGTCACTAATTTGGTAAGAGATGTTAAAAGTGAAAGTTATCCCTGTTGTGTAGTCTAATATGTTTCTGTTGGATATTCTTCTTCCTAATGTGTAAAAAAAATATTAATTGCAACAAATATTGAAGTAGTATAATAATTTATCTTTTCAAAATCCAGTAGCTAGTCAACTATTTATAATTATACTTAGATTTTTATCCATTAACATTTAATATTTTAATTGTTGATCACTAACTCTCACTAATTTAATTACTACAAACTATGTCTATCCTCAATAATTAATTGCAATTTTTTTTGAACCAAACATACCCTAAATCCAGAGTCACTTTTATTTGGAAGGCATAATAAAAATGAATGTGTAGAAGTAGCTAGCAAATAAAAATGAGTGAAATCAGCATACTTTTACAGTTATATTATACTTTGCTTAGCCTGTTTACGCAATCCTTTAGAATATTTTCCCCAATACGTTATGTTCTGACCCTTTTTGTCAAAGATCCACCTTATTTTTAGCGGAGCTTGATATGGATACCTGGACCAGTCTATGGCATGGGGTTCAAGGTCTTAGTTAGGCCGTGAAAACAGGGAGAAATTAAGCCAGCCACTCAAGTTGAGATGAGATCACTCCTTTTTTTTTTTTTTTTTTTCTTTCTACTATTGACACCTAATTTTGCTTTCACCACCTAAAGGATCTATGGCTGATACGTGTGTAATTTGTAATTTTAGACAGCCTGTGATTTGGCTAGATTCCAAAATCTGCACTAAAGGATGCCAACAGATTCAAGAAAATGATATGACATTTATAATATGGTTGTTGGCTTGGCGATATTGGGCTTCAAGATTGGACAATGATATCAACTTTGTATATATTTTGTTTTCCACATTTCAATCAATATAGTCTAAATCCTTTTACTATGATTTCATTAATTAATTATTATATGATGATTTTGTATGCTCCTGTGCCCACACAATATCATGTGTAGATGTGCACGGGATCAAGTTGAATAGGTACCCTTTGTAATTTTAATATATTGTGGGCTCAATTTGAGATAAATGAATGAATAATTATAAATAAATTACCAAATCTTGTGATGGTATAATTTGCTTTGAATTAGAGGATTATAGATCCAATTTTTTTTAGGAAAAACTACATTTAAATTGCTGATTTGAAAACACAACAGAAGATTTCCAAATACAATGCAATTAATTATTTATTGATTTTCAATTTTTCTATCTGTTTTGGTGATTGATTTTGCTTTAATTTATAGTGTCTAAATAGATTTTTTTTTTTTTTTTCATTTAGCTATAGCGTTTTAGCTACCATTCGATTGAGAGACATTAGGCTAAATGGCAATTTTTGGTACAGGCACTCTATCCAAAGAAACGACAAGCCGTAATGAATCTTCGTATTAGTTTCAGAGATCGCCACGAGAAAAATAATGCAAGAAATCGTTCAAGCGGCAACTGAACGTCTTGTCGTTCGTGTCATCTCTCACATTCACATAAGAAACGAGGTCTTTCGCCATTTTGCATGAGCAACGTCCTGATTGAGTTGCTCAAGGAGATGAATGTTAAGTCTGCGAAATCGAAGAGAGAGAGAGAGAGAGAGAGAGATGGGTATAGAGATAGGAAGGCAAATAGAATAGATACCAACACTCACCTTTAATTAGCAAAGAACCAACAAATGGCGCTAATGGGTCCCATGGAAGATCCCAACCCTCAATTCTTTCTCTACCCATTTTAGCAAAGTCCATGTTTGAAGGACTGGCATTTTGTAAAGGTACAATTTTTAAGTTAGTTTCTCTGTTAATTTGCATTTGCAATTTCAATTCTTGTTTTGGCAGGAAGCTGAGTTTCGAAGTCCATGTCTTCAAACTGTGTCTGCTGCATCACTTAAATAGCCCAAATAATTCTTACAAAAAAGAAGAAGTTAAAGCTTGCATCTTTTTGATACTATTAATTAAAAAGCCCAACCTCAGTAAAACCCAATAGATATCAGATAACTTCAATGGCATCAATGGGACAAAGGACAAGGACTGATCATGATTTGAAGGGATTAGGATATTGGAAAATTTCTGGATTTGAATCGAACTTTGGGGATTTCTAAAATTCGTTCTCCATAACCAATCATAATATTGGGATAGTTTGGTATGAAAATTTGAGTCTAATGAGACGGTTCGATACAAAACGGAATAATAAAAATTCGGAGATTTTTTATTTTTAAATAATTAAAAAAATATATATTTTTTTCAGTTTAAATCAATTGTATTAAAATTAAATCATAATATATATAACAAAAATAAAAATGACTAAAATTACATTATATTTATTTTCAACAACTATATAGTGTATAATTAAAAAAATTTATTTTCAATCCACCAAGCTAAAATAAAAATTACATATTAAATAAATATTTAAAAAATTATATATATATATATATATATATTTAAAATCAGTTCTAGTTTCGGTTATTTGGTTCGGTACAATACGGGATGTTTCAGTACGATTCTCGGTATAAATAACTAATGAGATCCAAAACCATACCAAAAAAAAAAAAAATTCGATATGATTCGGTTCTGTAATACCCGAGATTTTCATAGCCTATTAGGATTATGAAAATGATATAGAATATAAATTCTATAGATAGTGCATTATAGAATTTATAATGGAAGTGAAACGATACCTTTGTATGTAATGTATGTATAATGCTCGGTTTGGGTATTTTATTGTTTGTATGTATTTTTATGTGTTTAATTATATTGAAAAGGATAATGTATCAATTGTTAAAGGGTATATAGTGATATGAGAAAGTAAGAAATATTATTTTATTGAAAAAGTAACAAAGGAAAGTTAAGAAAAAATTTACGAAATGGGAAATGGTTCGGTTGGGCTTTTAATTGGGCTTTTGGATTTTTAAGCCTAATATAATATAATAGCCGGCTCATGCATGATTTAAATTAGTAGAATTTTATTTTTATTAAGTTAGGAAATGATATTAGAAGAAAAGATGGTGGAGAAATTGATTTTGGCTAATAAGACTCCAAAGTTGACTTTTAATCAAATTACTTATATCATTTGCCATCTTACTTTCCCTACAATAAAGACCAAATACATTCTTTTGTTTTATACATATTATCATCTATGCTTAGTCATATAACACTTAAGGAATATCATAGCCATTGGTGTTAATCAAATCATGGCTATCTAACTTGAATCAAAAATAGCCATTTGATTTTTTTTTTGAAGTGAAATCACTACTATCCAAGCTAATAACATATAACCCAAATTTTTGTCTATTCTCTTCACTATGTGCTGTGCCATCCAAAGAGCAAAAGAAAGACTAAAAACTCTCCCAACACCAAAAAGTTATCATCTTGTTCTTGTATGCAAAATTAACAATTTATTTGCCTAAGGTAATAATTAGTGCTTATGATTCTTTTTATGGTTTCAAATATGGATTTAGTGTTTGGATTGAAGTTATTTCTTTTTCTTTTCATTTCTATGGTTTGATTTAATTAAGGAATATTAAGGGGGACTTATTTTGAATATCTTTTGATGGATTATACAAATTAAAGTTTGGAATTGAAAGTGTATAGAATGAAACAAGCATAAAAACCATGAAAATCATTTGAAAGAAATTCCTCCATATGGTTCGGCCTCACCTAGTTCTATAGGGAGGAATTATTCTAAATTAATTTTAATGTTATCTAAGATCATTTGGGGCATAGAAAAGTGGATTGGAAGTGTCAAAATGAATTATGGTGATTTTATACAAAACTTGAATTTTTGGAGGCATAATTGATGATATAAGAAAAGTATATAATTTGATGATTGTTGTTAATGTTTGAATGATGCTATATGATTTATATGATGTTAATTTTATGATTCTAGAATCAATTTAAGGTTTGGAAGTGAAATTATGAGTTTTCCCGAAAATCACCTTATTATGAAAAAATTAGGGATTTGTAAGAATCAAAGTAATTTGATTTCAATTGAATGGTGGAAATGAGTTATTGAAACGTTAATTAAGTGAATCCGTGTTCAATTTAAAGTTTAATTATGAAATTTATATTTTTTCCAAATTTTAGGGTTTATGGAGTAAATTGGGGATTTTGGGATTTAACTTGAATTAATTGAAATTGATTGGTTAGTTAAGTTTGTATATGGTGTAATTTAATGATTTCAAAATCAATTTGAGATTTGGATAAGTAAAATGATTTTTTCCCAAATTGATGGAATTGGTATATTTAGGAATTTTGATTTTTAAGGTATAAATTAGTACCATGAATTAATAGAAAATATATTTGCTTTGATTCATGTGTTGGAAATGAAATTGAAGTAAGGAATTGAAAAAGGGAAAGGAAATAAATTTCTTAATTTGATAAATTGACTATTATACTTGTAATGTTTGATTTGATGATTAATTATGTAATGTGTGTATGTGTAATATTTGTTTGTGGTTAAGGAAGGGATAAGTAAGGTACGGTATTAAGGTTAAAAGAATAAAAGTTAATATTCGATTTGTATTGTGTGTTGTAGAATTAAAAGGAAAGGGAATTATTCGGAATATCGAAGAGTCGCATTTCTTGTCGGCATTTATTTATATTAGGAGTTAAGAAATTTCGAGGTGAATACAAATAGTATTATATGTTTTTGTGCCTTGAATATGAGATTTTATACTCAATCAATTTTTGTTTGAAATGCATTGCAATTTTTTGGCAAAACATTATTTGTTTATTGATTATTGAGCCAAATTGAGAAATTTATTCTTTATGGCATTTGGCCAAATAAACCCATATTATTTTGGTCTTTTTAATATGACCAATGATGAGAATTATATTATTATTGATATGTTATCCATTGAATCAATTCATGGATAGAAAATATATATTGTTATAATAATTAAATGATAAGCAGAATACCCCTCTGATGTGGGGCAATATATCGAATCTTGTGCACAATGGTAATGAAACCTGCGGATAGGGTAAAATTATCCGAACCTTAGCTGGGAAATGTTTAATGACCCCAGTACGTATGACCCGATCAGTTGTACATGTGACTAGGCATGTGAGAGTGAGTAAAGCGTAAGCCGCCACTCGTTAATTATGGAGGAAACATACTATTTCTAAGAAAGTGAATGATTTCTGTTAAAAGATTCATTATTGTTAAATATGAAAATTGTTTCATAAAACAATTTTGATTAACATCGTTGTTGTTTAAAAAAGAACTATTATTATTTGTTCAATATTGGGCATTTTGTATTATGTACTCACTGAGTTATGTCTTATTCTATAGTTGTTGTTTGTTTTATTTTTCTTTCCTTTCAAGACCTGTTGATAGGTCAGTAAGGTAAATTTCAAGTTCTAACTTTCACTTGAGAGTTGCTCTGCTATTTTGATTATATGGTATGGATGGATATTCAGAAGTTTCACTCTACAGCTCCAATGATTTTAAAGTCTATAATAATAATATATTAGGATATCATATGCTTGATGGATGGTATAATATTGTGATATTACAGTCCAAGCACATAAGTATAATGAAATGAACTGTGTATATATATGGAAAATGGAGTTCAAAAAGTAAAGCATATAATGGTATTAAGATTATGGTTTATGGTTTCGATTCTGGAGTAATGATAATTTGGAAATTAAAGGCAGCCAA
>CATKHJ010714240.1:0-23932 GCA_949750685.1 Vernicia montana
AAATTTTAAATTAATTATTTAATTGACTAATCATATGCCGTGTGTTTGTTTTTTTTGGATCATTATTAATATGCTTTTATTTTTTTATAGTTGCGATAAAAGATTTGTTTCATTGTAAACCTCACATCTTAATTTTTGTTATTTGAATTTCTTAATGTCAATAATATTTTATGTAATATTAAGAAGTTAAATAATATAAAAATAAAAATTATTATAATGTGATTTATAATCACATATTCAGATAATGCAATTAAGCAATAAATTTTCTAGTATCTATAACTTTAAGTCATATTCAAGGGGTGAATATTTAGAATGATTATTCTGATGGAATTTTATCTATTTTACAAAGTGACAAAGTAGGTGTGAGCTAGCCAATAAAAGTTTCTATGTATATAAGAGTTAATGGCAGTTGAGTGTTCTTATGTTTTTCATGGTATTCCCCTTCCTTTGTAACTAAAAAAAAAATCTTATTAATTAGTTATTTAACAAATATTAAAAATCAATGAAAGTCTATTAATATCTATAAATGTCTATCAATGTCTATAAATTTTTTTAAAAATAAAGTTTTTAAAAGTCATTCATAATTTTATAAACTCCACATAAGTCATTAAAAATCTATGAACTCTACAAAAGTCATTCACTTAAAAAAAATTTATAAAAGTTTTAATTGAATACACTCTCCTTAGTTCTAAATTTTTCTTCACTTATTTTTTAAACATATCTAGAAAATTAAATTGTTTAATTTTTTTTTACTTGCTTCACAACATTCAAAGCCATTTACATCGCAAAGTCAGAATCACACCATATATTCACAAATCAACAAATTCCCACCATTGATGGGTGTCAAACTCGGTACCTTGAGGTCCCAGCTGGGTGCATGCCGTACCATCCAGACTGTGGACATATATATATATATATTCAATGGCGCATAGGTGACAAATGTATGATTTAAAATATTTTTTTTGGGTAAAAAATGGGACGGTAATTTTCCTTTTCTTGCCGGCCTAGAATTTGCCTTTAACAATTTCTTATGGTCCAGCCACATTGACAATAAGTGCTTCTAAATGGATTTCGACCCAAGCAAGTTGAGACATTGTGGAATAATTAGGCTGGATATTTAATCCTAATTGATTAAAGATTGGATTCAGCCTTAAAACCAAGATTGAGCCCACAAATTATGAGGCCTAGAAGAAGAAGTGTTCATCTTTCACAAACCAACCCAAAACCATTGCTCAAGCTTTTTAGCACGTCATTGACTTTTAAAGATTTTTGTGGTTCTGTTTTGGAAGAAGAGAAGGGAGAAGTGATAAAAAATTAGAATGTGAAATAATTTATATACCTCTTAGAGATAGAATCTACTTACACACACACACACACACACAAAACAAAAAAAAAAAAAAACAAATATGTTCTTCATTTATAAATTTCTCATTATTTGCTCTCAATAGTCAATACCAATAGTCAGTTTTAATTGAAAGAAATAAATAAACTTACTAAATGCATAAATAATATTACCTTATTGTTTAAAAAATATTAAATAATAAAATAAAGAAAGCATATATCTTCATAAATTTATGAGATTTTTTTTTTTTTTTTTTTTTTAATATCTATCACTAATTTTTCATATGAATTTAAAATATAAAATTATTAATATTACTATACATAAAATGAACCAAAAGCTTTTGCATTAATACTACCATACAAACAGATGAAGAAAGGTAGAACAAAAAAAAAAAAAAAAAAAAAAGAAAGAAAGAAAGAAAAAGAAGTTTAATCAATGAAAAAGCTAAGTCAATGAAAGAAATTAAAACTCTTGCATTAATTATAAATGTAAGTTTTTTTTTTTTTGCCAAAGAATTATAAATGTAAGTTGATGGTGGTCCAATGGTTCTGAATTGTCTCAGAAGTTGAGAAGTATACCAATTATCAACACCGAGTGCTCCTGTTGTCAGAACACTATCACTGGGACGTGCAACCCTGTTTACAATTTTCAATTATTAACTCACAAACCAAGTCAGCGATGGCTTGCTTCCTAATTATTTTCTTTTCTTTTTCTCTCCCTTCCTTGTTTTTTAATTTTCAAAAATTTAAAAAAAAAAAAAAAAACTAATTACATATTTGCTTTTCCTGTTTGTTTTTATATTCTTATATTGAATGAACCTAAAGAAATGAGAAATTAATTAAAAGTTTATGGTAATTAAGACCAAACCTAAAGTCCAAAGGCAAAGCTAAGCAAGAATTGAAGTTAATGAGCTGGTTAGAGGGTAGGTAAAGTCACCCTCAGCCAGAAAAGAAAAAAAAAAAAAAATCAAAGCCAAAGGACAAAATAGGTAGCCCAAATAATTCAAAATTAAATCAAACAACAAAGAAAATAAAGGCAAAAGTTAAGTAAAGTCTAAAAGATTGAAAATGAGAATACCACTTGCTCTCTCTCTCTCTCTCTCTCTCTCTCTCTCTCTCTCTCTCTCTCTCTACAATATTATAAGGTCTCTCCTTTTTCAAAGTCCTTAAGAAGGTATTGGGCCCATATTTGATAGGTGGCCCCTCCCTTCTCTTATAGTTGGGCCCCTCTTTTAAGCGGGACTTTATAGGGAAAAAATCACCCCCCTTCATTGGCTATGTAATAAGACAACTAAACTAAAACGGAAGGAAATGGAAAAAGCATTTCTTTGTCAGTTTCCATCGCTTTAGATGAGTTTCACACGGAATTGAAATTCTAATTAATCCCTAAACCCTTCACAATCTTTCTTATTCCTCATCTCATCTAGAAAAACAATAACCCTTTTTTTTTTTTTTTTTTGTGAATCAAAATAATTTTTTTTCCCATCATATTGTAATTTATTAGCATTTTTTTAACATAGCTTATTACTATAAATTAACAATTATGAATGGGTCATTCAATAAACAGTAGTATTTCCAATATTGATTAATGTTAATTGTAATTAGTCATGGATTGTTTGCTTCAATTTGACTTTTGTGTATATTTAGGCATTTAGCTGATGTGCTGGCTTTCACTTCAGTAATTAAGTCTAGATTTTTCAGTCTCCGTTTATAAGGCACATGCATATATACAGTATATTAACTTTAAACGCATAATTAAATTAAAATATGTAAATAGGAGACACTTCGACTTATATATGGTAGTGAGTGTTGTCATCTATACGATGAGAGTTATTATTTTGATTAATTTAACTTCTCAGTAATATAAAAAAATACAAATAACAAGAACTATGAATTCTTTGCAGCAATTTGATTACCTTGATTAAATCTAATTATAATTACACGGTAATTTCTTTTTTATTCAAAAGAAGAACAAATAATTAAGAAAAATACAACCATTGAAATTTGTGATTATTTAAATTTTGAGGCAACACTAGCTAGCTTGACCATTGAGGTAGTAATGATCTTCCTGTTAGCAGGGCGGATACAAAAAAAATATTATTAATTAAAGTAAATAATTTTTAACTTATGTATAACCATATATATATATATATATATAGCTCGTAAATAGGATTAGAAACAGAGAATATGAGTTGAATTTTTTTTTATTTAATTTTATTTTTAATTTAAAATATAATTTAAAATTATAAGTATAATCTTAAAATTATATAAAAAATAAAATATTTATAAATTGTAATTTAGTTGGAAAATATTTATAAATATAAATGTTTTAAAGAAAAAATTTTAAAAGTCAATGGATTTAGTAGATCCGCCCATGCCCGTTACGAAAAAGAAAGGTGTGGCTATATTAAAATCTTGGGTAAAGTCTGAAGCCATGTACGTAATGCAAACGTAAGTTGATCTCAAAAAAACCTAAACATAAAACCACAAAAATTAATAGTTCTGTTTTTGTCAAAAATGATATTAATTTTAATACACAATACTAAACTAATTACAATTTATTTTTCTATGTATTCAATCTGAAGTAAATTATTTGCATTCAGTGGAAAAATTATAAAAGAAAAATAATTGTATTAATATACTCTTGTAGTGGAGGCGTGCGTGAGTAATAGGCAAAGCTGAGGGTACACGAGAAG
Organism: Vernicia montana; assembly: GCA_949750685.1. Lineage (NCBI taxonomy): Eukaryota > Viridiplantae > Streptophyta > Magnoliopsida > Malpighiales > Euphorbiaceae > Vernicia > Vernicia montana. The sequence goes on from CATKHJ010714240.1 coordinate 4,038, forward strand.
CTTGGGTTAGTAGGAGTTTGTGGAATGGGGAAGGGATTGAACGTGGGGGCAAAGGCGAGAGATGCCCGTCAAATTGGGTCATTGATAGGTAACTTTCTTGTTTTTGTTTGGGCTATCGATTAAGCTTTAATTAGCTATCTGGGTGCCCTTAATTAATTGGATTTTGCCCATTTGCCACTTAATAGTTGATAGGCGCCGCATTCTTTTACTTGCTTGCTTCCCATATTTTATTATGTCCTTTCCTTTATGTGTTGACATAAAAGCAACCACGTTGCATGTGACTTGCCCATATTACCCGTAAACCCCATTAGTTGCTCCTCTAAGAATCTTTCTAAGCCCTACCCTACTTCCTATATTTTTCTTTTCTTATTGGCATTGAATGGCAAAAATGACCCGATTCCACTTTTAAGGGGTTTTATGATTTAGTATTAACTAAGAGACTCAGTAGCGGATTGAGTCTTTTAATTTTTAGGGACCATATACTTTAAAAAAAAAAAAAAAAAAAAAAAAATTAGAATCGAAAGTCATTTTTGAAAAATATAAATCACTTTTCAATACATATTAAAAATTTTTAATATACGACTACCACCTCTTATTCTCTAAAAATTCATCACTGTTGACGAAAGAGAGAAATATAAAGTAAAATATAAAGAGATCTATTTTTATTAATTAAGAATCTTTTTCCTCTGTTTGTATTACTTATATATTCATTTTAAAGGAGGGCAAAATTTTACATATTATAAATTTATAATATTTTAAAGTAAAAATGTATTATAATCTAATTTATTAGAAAATATTAGAATAAATTGTGAAAAGTAAAATTATATATCCAAACAAAGTTATAAAATTAGTTTTTTCCTAATTAAATTTAAAATAAATTAATTAACATAATAATACAAATTTTAATAGTATTAAAATCAATTATACTTTTTTGTTTTTTCTAATAAATTTTATAATTTAGTGTGTGATGAAAAGTATATAAAATGGTCAATTTATTATTAATAAGAAAGTCAAATATATAATTTTCTCTATTTAAAATAACATATTTAATAATTTTTACAAACTAAAGGGTGGGCAATTGCCCACCATTTATTCAATGTGGCTTCGCCACTGTTTCCTGTTATTCACATTTCTTCGAACTATAGTACTAACTTGAGTCCTCATATTGTATCGTCTTGTGTTATAGTGTTAATTAGCTATACCCTCCAATATCGGTGCCTATTGTCTCACAAGTGTCTGTTATTATTAGTTTATTAATTACTAAGCCATAGGTGTTCCCAAGCTTTTGAAGTAGGATTAACCCAGCTAAAGTTGGGTGGAACCATAAAAGAGGCAAAATTCTCTCTCAAGAATTTTAAATCAACTGCATACTCAGAATTCAAACTCGAGACTTCTGATTAAATTAGAATCAGAAATTTTTTTTTATGGAGAGTTAAATTTCTTAAACTATAATTTACATTAAGGTGTATATATAATTAAGCTAATTTTTATATATTTAAAAAAAAAATTTACCTAAAAATTTTTATATTTTGGAGGTTAAGAGGGATTATAGCTGCTCTCAGTCTCCCCCTAACTCCATCATTAATTAAAACAACCTCTCATAAGTTGATTAACACTCTCTTAGGTATTCACTGAGTCTTTAATTTGTTAGGTTCACTAAACAACAAAGACTATATATTCGCTGCTAATTAATAATTACCGTTTCACATGTTTTAGTAGGATGGGCGTAGTCATACAACTCATAACTACTACAATTTTTCTTTTTTTCAACGATAAGCTAGGCGTTTCAAGTATATATATAAAGTAATATATCCAGTTCAAAATAAATAAATAAAAACAATATTAATATATTTTTGTAATTTTAGAAGTCAATATATTACCTTCTCTCCAGGTTATTTTCCTAATATTCTCTTTATTTCTTTTCTTTCCTTTGCTAGTTAATATCATCTTGCATGTGAATGGCATATTATTAGAATGTCCAAGTTACTGGGCTAATCATGACTCATGAGCATAGGTAAAAAGTATAAATTTTAATACATCTTATTAATTATATCTTTTTTTTAAAAGAATTTTCTTAACACACGGCACGGTCTTAATCTCCATGTTACAATTTGTAAAAATAAAAGATTTTGAAGGATTTTAACTTTGATTTTGAGTGACCTAATTAATAAATTTAGTATTAATTTAATTTTGAGTGACTAATAAATTAAGTATTTAAAAATTAATCATTTACGTATTAAAGTGTAATTAATTTTAAAATTTTAAGAACTAAAGCTTAACATAATTTATAATTTTATAATCAATAACTAAATCTAAAATGTTGAGTTATTAACAAAACTTATGAACTAAAATTACTAATTTTGAAATGGAAAATTAATTAATTTAAGTTTTTTTTTTAATTAATCCATTTAAAGATATGAATTATATTTTTTGCATAAATAAATATTCTTGTTATACTATAGTCTACCAGTAGAATTTAAATTTGAGAAATTCTCATAATTTCCTCTATCTAGAAACACCATTTACTAGTTCTAAATTATTTTTTAAAATAATTTTTTAAGGTGATGACTGACGAGTTGTTAATTTCAAAAATTATTTTAAAGATACAGACAATTGATTTGAAAAGTTTTAAATATGTAAAGGCATGCTTTTCAAAATTAGGTATGTTTTTCAAAATTATGGATAAAGAAATGTATTATAAGAAGAATAAAAATGGAGCTAAGAATCATTGACTGCTTGTAGCTGTAGATATCCTTCACATGGATAATAGAGAGCAAGAATTTGTATTCTTGTGAGGAATAGACATTAGACAAGCTGATGATGATCATTCTTTTCTTATAACACTTGTATTATATATATTATTAATTATAGAGAGAGGGACCTTCCAGCTGTGGGTTTCAGTGTCAAATACAAATAGGGCATCTTCCACAATATTGACCCAACTTTTTCCACATCTTGACCAATTAAACTGAGATTTTTTTAGAATAAATTTATGATTCTTATAGTATTTCTTTATTAATTAGCATCATTTATGTGATGACAACGAGAATTTTATTTTATTATTAATTAATTTTATTCATCTACTCAAATTAGGAAGCGGTCTACTCCGGTCATTGTTAACAATTTAGGTAGATTGAGATATATATACAAGTTTCTTTTATTTATTTATTTAGCAAATGATTCAGACATTTAGAATTTAGCATAACTAGACACATACAGTAACTCATTAATTTATATTTCACTTAGCTGGGAAAATTAAAAAAACAATTCCCTCTGGAGTTGTAACTCGTAAGCCCTGTTAATTATTAAAATAAGATTGATATCTATCTATCATATACATATATATAATCCTAAAACTAAAACAGTATTTCTATAACTTTTTTCCACCTCATTCAATTTTAAATTTGAGAATTTCATTTTAAATTAGAGTTGAAATATAATTAATTATGGTTTTGATCAATCAATTATGATAAGTTCAATAAATTACTTAAATACTTTTTCACCAATATAATATTTAATTATAAATTATAATGAATATCATAAAAAATATATATATATATATATATATGTAATATACAAAGTTACATGTACCTACAAATTAATATATATATATATATATGTATATATGTTTGTGTACGTATAATCATTTCATATAAAAATATGAATTTTTTTTTGTTGGTTATCTTTAAAATAATAATTTTGAATATAATTTTGCAAGTGTGCAATCATTTTAATATTTCCTAGTTATACAATATTTAAAGAATATGTATATATTTTTATCATATAATTTTTTTAATTCATTCTATAAGAAGTATATTTTAACTTAATTAATAATATAGTAATATCTTTTATTTATTTATTTATTTCTATAATATATTCAAATATGTTAAAATCATGATAACATATATATAATATTTTATAATACTTAATAAAATTTCATATATGTGTAACGTGCAAGAATCAACTAGTAATATTATTTGTTCAATTTTTTTTAACTAATTATATAATATACAATACAACATAAAATGATTTTTAGGTTGAAAGGTTACTACTTAATTTTTTTTTAAAGAGATATTTTATTACAATACAAAGTATCAATTACCAATATCAAATATTACAGCAATTAATCTAATATGAGCGAGAATTACAAACCAATAAATTAATCACATAGTCCAAGTTATTCGGGGTCGAACCCTGGGGCTGGGACCTCTTTATCCCAGGCCAAGTTGCTCTCCACTGTCCCGTTGGGGACCAAAGGCTAGATAGCTAGAAGTTATACTCCAAAGATGTTGTAAGTTTTAATAAATATATATTTTTAGTCAAATCAATGATCATCCTGTGTAGTCAATTTTCTTGAGAGGTAGATGGGAAATTTTTTTTTATGCTTAAACGGAACTAGGGAAGTTGATTTTATTTTGTTTTGTTTATCACAAGTCAATTTTTACCATGTATTAAATTTACTTTTATAATATGATTAAAGACAAACCATTAATTGGTACTAGCACTATATTAAAAATTCGTAAATAAGAAAAAATTATCATTTAAAAGTTAATCTCAATAATCCAACCCTGATTAATGAAGTTAATTGTTAATTATACATTTTGAAATTATTTGTATCTAGTAATTGAGTGGTGAAATGTCTATTTTATAATACATGAATTAGAAATTTAAATTTAATTTTTTTTTTATTGAATTATTAGAAAATAAAAGATGATAATATAAATGAATATTTGGTGTTGGGCAAAAATTTCCATGTTAAAATATGCATGTACATCACCTACTTATATATATATATATATATATATATATATATATTCGAACAGTGCCAAGAAGAATTGGAGGGCCGTTGATGCCAATCGATGCATTAGACAATATTCCAACTACAACTTTCACTATTTTTGCTTTAATTATTGTGATCCATCCCAACAGTTTGATATATTCAATTTCAACTGCTCAACTCAATCAAATATAAAATTATCCAATAGTTACTATTAAAAATTACTTCATCCGTTTCACAATAAAAATCGTTTTAAAAAAAAAAATTATTTAAAATTATTTGTCATTTTAAAAGTTCAATACATCATTTATTAGTTTTTTTTTTTTCTAACTTTACCCTCATTTCAAACTCCAATATCTCATATGTTTTCTCTTATTTGATGAGAGAAAAATAATGGTATATTTGTCCACATTAATTAAAATTGAAACTATTTAATAACTTTATTAATATGTGTGCGTCCTCCTAAAACGACTATTATTGTGAAACGAATGAAGAAATTAAATTTTAATTCAAATGTAAAATGGTCATTAAGAACTCTTAATGATGTTGGAGCTTATATAGTCTTAGGAATGCCAATCTTAAAAGTTAACTATTAAAGTTGGGGAGTCCATTTTTATATTAATCATTTAATATATTTGTATTTAATTAATGCGATATTTTTTCTCATATTATATTCTTAACAACCCCCTCAAATGGCAACTGAAAATAATTTTTTATTAAATACAGTTGACACTTACAAATTTATGATAGGAATTGAGTTGATACAATTGAAAGCCTAACACAGGTAAAGAAATAAATTTGAAAGCCCATCACCGGGCGAAAGACATTTGAAAGAAATTCAGTACGGGATAGAATATACCGAAAATTAAAAGAAAAATTGAAATTTCAGTTCAAATTATAATAAAACATGATATGGTATAAGGATCGATTAAATTTTGATATCATGTTAAAACAAAATTATATATATATACTCTTTTCGTTTTACAATAATAATCGTTTTAAAAATAGTTTTTTTTTTTAAAATTATTTGTCATTTTAGAGGTTCAATGCAGTATTTATTAGTTTTTTTACAATTTTACTCTCATCCCAACTCTAATATTTCATATGTTTTTTCTTATTTGGTGAGAGAAAATAAAGGTATATTTGTATATATTGATTAAAATTGAAGTTATTTAATAGCTTACTTAATATGTGTATATTCTTCTAAAACGTTTATTATTATAAAACGGAGGAAGTCTATATACACACATACAAGGATGGCGGCCTGGAAATCAATGATTCTTTTTCCCATTGTTGCTAAATTAGTTGACATTGAAAAATGTTAGTTGGCTGCGTTACTTTCCATGGCTATTACTAATTACTTGGACTACCACCACTCTAATTTAATACCAGTAATAATTTTGCTAGGATGGTAAATTTTATATTTGTGAGAGCTGCAGCTATCAATGCCAGGAAATTAAACTTAGACCATATGTAAGAAGAAATGTTAGAATTATTATTGACTAAGCTAGCTTGGATTTTTTTTTTTTTTCGGTACAATAGAAATTCAATAGGCCGAAATAAATTACACAACAAAAATAATCATCCATTTTAATATTTCTCACCAAATTAGTAACAACTCTTTGTAATTTAAAAGACTAACTAGGAAATTAAATTTTGATTAAAACAAAGAGTGAGATTAATATATATAATTAGTGCCTTTGAAATTTTAGGGATAATTTAGCGGCCACAATAGGGGCTGCTACCATAGACTTTGAGAAAATATAAGTAGACGGACCATGCTGATTATATAATTTAATTTAATTTACATGCTCAGCTCATTCATTCTTTTGGAAGTCAATTTTTACTGCTTAATTGATTAATTATCATATAGGATTGCATAATGTAATTATTATAGTTATTAATTTAGTGAAATAAAAACAAGTTTTGTAATATCCTTATCTAATTTTATAGATTCAACAAATAAGATGTTTTGATTTTTTTTTTTTTTAAATATTGAAATCAGGGTTTTAAGTATCGGCCGTTTCGTATAGATTTTTGAGGGATTCGATACGTTATTCAGATGTTACACATGTGCTAATGGGAATTAATCATGAATCGATACTGAATCACACGATACATATTGATATGACCGTTATCAAGCGATACGGTCATGATGTGTCAGTACAAAACAATTATTATTATTAAATTATTAAATTTTTTTATTTTATTAATGTAAATTATGAATATATTGTTCAAAAAAACTATTATTTTATATTTTTAATTTTTTTTTTCATTTTATTAGTGTAAATTATTAGTATATTGCTTTTTTACATTATTTATATAAGAGGTTTTTTTTTTTTAATATATTTAGAATATTATTGATAGTTTTTACAAAATTCATTTCTCTGTAAATTTTTGTTGCCTGTGGACGTAAATTATTGATTGAATTTTACATTATGACCATGTTTGTCATCATATATTTATTTTCAAAAATTTAAATAATCATCTTGTAGAAATTCTTAGAAGGTCATCATTAATATTGCCTTATTTGCTTAAAATATGGAGAGATTTTTTTTTATTACCTTATTCATATTGAATAACTTGATTTTTTTCCTTCATAAACTAATAAAATAAGATTGATTTATCAAAAAAAATTATATTTTTTAAGTTAATACAATATTTTATTAAGAATTTATGTAACTTAATTATTGTTATTATGCATTATACATAAATATGTTATGTAATTTGAATTTTTATAATTTAGATTATGTTTATTTAAGTATTTATTAATTTAATGTATAATATTTTGGACGTTACAGTCTATTTATTATTGATTTGGATTAATTTACTAATCAATTTTTAAAATTTACTGTAGCGGTGATCGATTTAGTCTAATTCAGTGTAATTCAATTACATCAATTTTTATACCAATAAGATATTTAGAACAGATATTTAAAATTCTGATTGAAATAAGATCTTATTGACATTGATACTATAGAAATTGTAATTAATAATAACACATGTGGTTGGCATATGATGGCATGCATGATGGAATATGCAGGCTGATCTGAAGTTGAAATTTACCAGAAATTCATTACTCATTTGTACTTGGCACAAAATTCCTTTATGAAAGATAGGACTCTTTAACTGTTTCTTTTGCCCGGCACTCATTTTGTCTTTTACATTTTGATATTAACTTTAATTTTTTAACTATTTTTTTTAAACCATAGTTTGAGAAATTTTTTAAAAAATGTAACTTTCTCATACTATAATTTTCTAAACTCTAAATAAAGTAAAACATTTCGGCACAAATAATTTAACCGTAATGCTAACTCTACACTAAATCATATTTTTTTTAATTTTTTCAAATTTTTTATAATATTAATTTATCACTTTATAATTTGATATATATATAAAACGATTTTTGTTACCACATTAATCAAAGATTTTTTTTTTTTTTTGCAAAAATAATTTTAAAAAAAGGTATGCAGGAATGCATAATTTAGTTGGGAAGAGCTGAACTAAAGCCTTATTTTTACAAATAATAATAAAAAAATCTTATAGTGCTATAATATAAAAAAATCTTAATTTTTCTTATAAACTCTGCTCACATATAGGGATGGCAATGGAGCGGAAAATTTTCGTTCCTTGGAGGGATTTGCTCAGAATGGGGTGGATGTTTCTCAAATTTTATCCTCATAGGGGTGGAGATGGAGGAAATTTTTTTCCCGTTAGTTAGGATGGGGCGGGGACGAGGAGTATATTCTCCACTCTGCGGGAATCTCCATCCCCGTTTTCATGGGGACTCGATATCATATTTATATAATTATTTTTAATATAAAAAGTATATATATATTAGGATTTTTAATTTTATCACTCATTTTTTATAATTTTATCACATCATGACAACTCTAAAGAAATTTATTTAAATACTCTCAAGCTTTTATGTATACTGAATTTTTTATTGTTTTATTAAATAAAATTGCAGAACATTTTATATTAGGAGTATTTACATTTTAATTTTGTTTGGTTAATTCTTTATATGTCTGAATCTGTTAACATTTTCTAAATAAATTTATTATTATTTTTCAACCATTATTTATAAATTTTATAAATATAAAAAAATATATTAGTAATACTATATATATATATATTAATAAGTAAATATATTTAAATAATGTATAAAAAAATTAATAAAATATATAAGTAATACTAATAATCAAAATATCTCCAATTATATATATACTGTGAGTTTAAACATAAATAAAATCTAATTTTTAAATTTTTATATATTAGATTATACTATTTAAAAGTATCAAAAATTGAATTAAGATAAAATAAAAAAAAAATCAAGTGGGAAACGAAAATTCCCTCATGGATGAGGATCCTGCGGGGACGAAAATTGGACTAAATTATCCCTATTTATAAAGCGGAGATGGGGATGAGGATTCCCCACTAAAGTGGGAATAAAAATAGAGAATAGTACCTCCGCGCTATTGTCATCCCTACTCACATAATCCGTGATTTATGAGTTAGAGTTTATTTATTTATTTATTATTATGAAAATTTGAAAATTTAAACATTATTAATATATAAAAAATCATTATTATTATTATTTTACTGAAATAATAAAAAAGGGTCATTTTTTTTTTTTTGGGTTAAAAGAGAGTTGAGATGAGCTTTCAACGGAGGTCTTAAATTTCCTTTGTTGACGAGGACAGGGAAAATAAAATGACGTGTGGGCGTTGGCTTTTGAAGTCAGTGGGATTAGGTATTTTATCTCTGTTTTAATGGGACCCATCTCTTATTCTTATTCTTAACCACCGTCAGATACAGCCGTGCCGTCAACTTAGTTGACCTCACGTGGACACACCGTACTCAATCAAATCGCCCTTACCCCTCTCTAAAAAAAAAAAAAAAAAAAAAAAAAAATCCTACTCTGTTATCTTTAACGGAACTGAAACTCTCTAAACCAAAAACAGCGCCCTGATATGCCGCCACGTGTAACTGTGATGTCATTTCTCCCGCGAAAAAAACGGCTGGTATTGTCTCTGTTCCTTTGTGTATTATTTTTGGACCCCCCACCTCTATATATGTAAAATTATAACTCTCTTATTGAAAATCCTTTACAACTACTTCTCCTTTTACTCATGGAAAAACAAGGCCGGGAATTGAGATTCTTGCACTCCGGCGGCGACATTCTCCGGCAGAATCCTGATCAGTTTACCCACAACTCAATCGATCGCGGCAAGTCTAGATCTACTATGATCAAAGAAGTCGATTTCTTCTCAAGTGATAAATTGATTCGTGATCAAGAAATTAAGAATGGATCATCATCATCAGCAACAGCTTTTCTTGATTCCAGGGTTAACGTAAGGTTTTCAAAATTATCCATCCCTTTTTCTAAACTCCCTCTAATTTCATTCTTATTGTAAATTGTAATTTCACTTGGTTAATTTGTTTCAGACTGGACTAAATCTCTTGACTTCAAGCTCTGGAATCTCCGAAATACAAAACAGATCAAATAAATCCAATAATGAAGTAAGCTTTTATATGCCTTTTTCCCCATGTTAATATATATGATTTAATTAAATTATTAATTACATATGGTTTTGGAGCAGCTGAAGAAATTAGAATCACAATTGGAAAGACTTCACGATGAGAATAAGAAGCTGAGAAACATGTTAGATCAAATTACCAGAAGTTATAAGGACCTGCAAGCTCAATTACTGATAGCAATGCAAAAACAAGCACATGGGAATCGAGGAGACCAGGTGCATGATAATTAATTTAATTGTTATTATTATTATTATTATTATTATTATTATCATCTAGATTAATAAATTAAGAAATCGATAACGTGCTAAACTTAAATTGGAAACTGTGCTTTTCTTGATCCAGTGTCGCCGTTTTCAAGATCTTTTTGCCCAATTTAGTTCTGAAAAAAAAAAAAAAAAAAAAACTAGAGAAAAAGTTTCAACTTCCTATCTTAATCAAGTAAATTATTTGATCAATCTTATTGATTTAGGAGTACGTATTTGTTTAGGATCATGTGCCCTCCACGCATGCTAAACCTTAATTATTAATTATGAAGAACAAATTTGTGATAAATAAGATTAATACTATTTTGATAACAGAAATCTGGGGAGCTAATTAATGGCATGTCAAGTCACATAATGTCAGCCCCACAGTTGATGGACCCACGCCCATCTGCTCCATTAGATGTCAACGATCCTTCAGTATCTGACGATAAGCCACAAGATGATCATGTGTCGGTTTCTCCTACAAATACCAATACTGAAGCTATGTCTCAGATAAATATCCCAGGAAACAAACAAGTATCTACTACAGAGGATGGTACTCTTGATCAGACTTCCCAGAGTTGGGGATCTCCAAAAAGTCCACGATTATTAGAACAAGAAAAGTCTGAGGACCAAGTCACATCTGATGTCCCTTTCAGGAAGGCTCGAGTTTCTGTGCGAGCAAGATCAGAAGCTCCTTTGGTGAGCATTTCATCCACAATTATTATACACAATATATATATATATATATATATATATATTTGTTAGTTGGCTCTGATTTAGTGTTCGAATTTGCAATCTCTCATATTTGATAACGGTTTCAGTACCATTGAAAGGTCATGGGTATTATAAAGAACAATATATAGTTATCAGCTTAGCTTTGTGTTGAAAATTTAAGTTAAATATATGAGTTTTCTTATTAGATCACCGATGGATGCCAATGGAGGAAATATGGTCAAAAGATGGCCAAAGGCAACCCTTGTCCACGTGCTTACTACCGTTGTACCATGGCTGTTGGATGTCCAGTTCGTAAGCAGGTATATATAAACATCAAATTCCAATCACAATCAAATCTTTATGTCTTATTAATGTTGAATCTCTCTCCAAACGTTAAGAAGAAAAATTAAATTTTGAAAATACCAATGATTGGTTTGGATTATAAAAAAATAGCTACACTACACTAAGAGTAGTTAATAATTTTTTTTTTAATACATTTTTTGAGTAAAGCAACTATATCCTCAAGATTTGAACCATTAACTTTCTAAACTCAGAAGTAGTTACTCGAGTATTGAAATATATACTAGCTATCACCAAATGTCAGTATTCGATCGTTGAATCTCTTGCTTGTGTTGTTTGAATAGGTACAAAGATGTGCAGAGGACAAGACCATTCTAATTACAACATATGAAGGAAATCACAACCACCCACTTCCACCAGCGGCTACAGCTATGGCTAACACCACATCAGCCGCGGCAGCCATGCTTCTTTCAGGTTCAACAATGTGCAAAGAAGGCCTACCATCTAATAATAGCTACTTCCCTTCTTTGCCCTACGCATCCACAATGGCTACTCTATCTGCTTCTGCACCATTTCCTACTATCACTCTCGACTTAACACAAAACCCAGCAAATTCCATACCTTTCTTTCGTACCCCACCAACAACCACATTTCCTCTTCCTTTGCATGGCTGTCCGCAACTGCTAGGTCACCCTATGTATGTCCCACCAAATAAGTTACCGGAAGCTGCAATTCCATCAGTGCAATTAGGGCAACGACATGCTTCAATGGTTGAGACTGTCACCGCTGCCATTGCTTCTGACCCAAATTTCACGGCAGCCTTGGCAGCAGCCATCTCTACAATTTTTGGCACTCAAAGGAGCAATGATGGAACCAGCAGCAACACCAGCGCTCCAAATGGGCCACCAGGAATGCCTGGATCACCACAACTTCCTCAATCTTGCACCACTTTCTCCACCAATTAGGGTTAATTAATTATCTTTGTTTTGGAGCAGGCATACGTGGAGATAAATTTTGGCAAAATTAAGCTACACACTAATAAAAAGAAATAATTAGAATTTCTGTTTAGACAACATATACATTTGTTGTCAATGCAGGTAAATTTTTATTACTTAATTAGTATGCTAAGCTTTTGAAAGCTTAGAGTGGAGTGTAAGAATGAAATGGTGTAAAAGACTAGAATGTGATATATGTATTTGGTAAACGAACATTATACATTCATACATATATGTAAATTATTAATTAATAAAGTTTAATGAAGAGATACATGATCAATTTTGTCCAAATTTTGTGTTATAATTTTTCTATCAATTTTGGGTTCTGCCTTAGATTAGCTTGAAGAGAGGACTTAGTTTCGATTGAAGCGTAAATTGGTCTGAAGATGCTCTGGTTGATTGAAAAAAAAAAAAAGTTTGTTGGAAATTATTAATTATTATTTTTAGGTTTTTAGAAGCATTTAATTTTAAGCAGAGAGAACAAATTTGAATCTAGATATATTGTCATATTGTAAATTCACTTATCGCCAAACAATATTTAATTAAATACCAAATTATGCTTCATTAATTTTACAATGTACTTCTTCTTATGTTATACTGAGAAGTAAAGTAGTCAACTTGTTAGTTAGGTCGTGTTAGCGATGGCAAAGGGTATATTCAACTAGGGTTCGACCTTGCTATTTCGTTAAAATCATCCTACAGTAATGTTGCATGTATTCTTATTCTTCTCCTCTGAATATATTTTTGTTTCTATTCAACGCTTGTATGTATATAGAAACTTTTAAATCTTCTATTTTTTTCTTTTAATATTGATTATTTGTGTACAACACAAATATATATTTCAATTATAAATAAGAATGAAAACCAGGAAAGGAGTAGAGGCTTATGACATTTTTTGGTGAGACTTATATCCTGACTTTTATAGTGAGCTTGTCTTTTTTTATTTTTGTAATCGTGAGAGCTTTAGATTCGCCTAGTTTTATTTTGTATATATATATTTTTTTTTCTATATTTAATCATGATTAAGATGATGCAAGTACTAAAAAAATGTCAACTTAGTTAAAATTTTTGGGTGAACGTTTGATTTATTATGATCAACTTTTAGATAAAAAAAAATTATAAATGAGAATGAAATTGATTGCCCACATTCCATACACTCATTTTTTTCAATATATCATATACAAAAGTGTATATGGGGTCAAATCTATAATTCTGTGTTTATCCGGAGTTTGTTATAGTTTATACATATATTTCTACGTTCTAACCTTGACTTTAGTATCACTAATTAATATAGTAAATTTATCACGGAAAAAGCATATATTTTTTACAAGAGCCAAGTTTAAAGACCAAGAAAATTAAACTATACTGTCACTTTTAAAAAAATTCCTAAATGTATGAGTTATGCATTTGTGCCTTTTTAAATTCGTTTGAAAGAAAATTTAATTATTGTAGATACTCAAAACTAATATGAAAATGTTCTTAATTAAATGCGTAAAAAAAATTAGATCTCATAAGCAAGGATAAAACTACATATCAGTTTTTTTTTTTTGAAATATACATACACACAAACACACACATACAGGACAGATAAGCTACATATCAGTTAAGGTAGGCAACTAATATAATTCCTCAGTTGCTGTTCTTGTCAACAGCTCCCCTTCTACTTTTGTTCCAATGCTGAAGGGACTCAAGCAAGGGTGTCCTATGTACCCTTTCCTATTCATCATCGCAGCCGAAGGACTGAACAGGGCTTTGATTAATGCTACTAATGCTAATTTCTTTTCAGGTCTATCCATTAAAGTTGGTTTCCCTTCTATGTCTCATCTGCAGTTCGCCGACGACACTCTAATATTTTGTTAAGCCAATCTTCAACAACTTCTTAAGGTTAAATGGGTGCTTACATCAGGATTAGGGGTTAACTTCTCCAAAAGTTCATTGATAGGTTTTAATGTTTGAAATTCTTGGCTTTTGGAAGCTGCGCAGATTCTCAATTGCAAAACTGAGTCATTACCAATCAAGTACCTTGGTCTTCCACTTGGTGCATGAAAGGAGTCAAAACTCTACAACGGCTCATTCCATAATAACAAAATCTCTAGCTGATATTTCCATCAATAATAACAGTCAAGCTGCTGTAAACAACAGTGCAAATATGGCAAAAGATCAAGCAACAGCTCCTTCCTTTAAAGATGATGCAACGGCTAATTTTTCAAAAGACGAAATCATTGCCAATTTAGTTAAGAATGCAGCTGTATCTTTGGGCATTAATCCTACCAGATTATATTCCATATCTTTTCCATAATTGTATTTCTTTCTTGCTAAATTGTTGTGTATATAAACCACTTGTACCTCTTGTGCAAATTCAAGGGAATGAGAATTATTTTTGTTCTTGCAAATTCTTTAGTGCAAACCCAAAGAGGAAAAGTACTTGGAACCCAATTATCCAGCGAACCAAAAAATGACTCTCTCTCTCTCTCTCTCTCTGGAAAGGTACTTTGAACTCTAGGAGCTTGGTTGATTACATTTATTGGCTTTATTGCAAGGATGTCGATAAAGAGAATTGCTACTTATTCTAATACATTTTGTACTAATTACAATATTAATTAATATATACTATTATTTGTATGAATAAATTAATATTACATTTTTTTTTAAATAACTAACAAATAAAATTATGAGTTTCCAAAAAAAAATAATAATATGAGAATAAAATGAAAATAGTAAAAAAAAAATGAGAACCGTATTTTCCAACTTTGAGTATATATATGGTCAAAATAACATAAGTTATATATATTATAGAGGAAATTACATGCTACACTGTTTTTTTTTTTTTTTAAATATCATTTTTATGGTCTTTTTTTTATATACATTTTTATCTAATTTTTATTTCTTTTACACGGTCCTTTTTTTTTAACGATTTTTCTCTGAAGACGACTGCGACTCATGGTACGCCGTTGAGAGTTGGCCCAAGTTACATAGGTTAAGATAGTGCCTACAAATTACATGAAGACAACTACTCATGGATTTTTCATGAGCCAAACTTTGAAGAAAGACACGTGTCCTTTTCACTGAAAATATCCACTGCACTGCAATTATTTCTCTGTACCCATCATTTGTTACTACCATCTTCAAAATTATAAATTAATATCTCCACTAGATCCGCCAGCATATATTATAAAAACACTCGTCTGTTGTGTTTTCTTAAAGGCTTAGATTGCATGTACTAAATATATAAATAACATATATCATATTTATACAAAATAAATATCAAATATATATTATTTTTTGAGTTTTTTTTAAACAAATTGAAAAAATTATACTAAATATATACTATTTACTAAAAAAAAATATATCAAACATGTACATTACATATACCATATATATATATAACATATACCAAATATATATCATTTTTGGGTTTTTTCTGTATATTAATGTATGCCCTAAAACAGGCAAAGTAGAAGTTTAAATAGAGGCCCCGAAACTCTAGACACGGGTACAAATATGGAAAGTGCCAAAAATGGCAGTTTCGAAATATTACACCAGAAAAACATAATGATATTAAAAAGGAAAGCGTCACAGACAGCGCCTAAATCCGGAGTTCCTACCAAAAGTTACAAGCAATTCAAAAAGTTTCCATAAATGGAAAAATGGCAAAATTAAGGGCCCAAATGAAAGAATTTGGCCGAAAAACGACGTCGCTCATCGCCGAAAGAACCCTTCTGCAAAGGCCTCCACGTCACACCATTTTCCTTTGGATCAAGTACTTGCAAGGCCCAAAATCACAGCTGTCCCAGTCACTATTTCTTCTGCTTGGCCCGCTGCTTGTCTAGGCGGCCTAAGAACCCTTCTGCAAAGGTCTCCACGTCACTATTTACTCAAAAAAAATATATCAAACATGTACATTACATATACCATATATATATATATCATATACCAAATATATATCATTTTCTGAGTATGTTTTTTTTATGAACAAATTGAAAAAATGTACTAAATATATACCATTTACTTAAAAAAAAAAAAATACCAAATATATACGTAAAGTATGCCATATATATACCAAACATATACTGCTTTTTAAGTATGTTCTTTTTGTGAACAAACTGAAAAGATATACAAACATATACCATTTTGCTAAAAAAAATATATACTAAACATATATCAAATATATATTAATTATATACCAATTATATATAAATATATACAAAATATATATGAAAAATTACATAAAATTAATGTTATTTCAAAACATATATATACCTGACATATATATAAGAATATCAAATATATACTTAAACGTATAAAAAAATTAAATAATAAAAATAGTTATTAGATTCTTACACAATTAATGATCCCTACACAAAGCATATAATAGGTGCCATTAGGCAACTATTCATTTTATAACATAGCCAATAGCTCCATAGCCCAATAGCCACCTCATGTACAGCTCATTCACCGCAAAAATCACAAAATCGTAAAAAAAAGTTATTTTTGGAAGGAAAAAGAAAATTTTTGAAATTTTTGAAGGAGCACCACAAAAATGATATTTTTTGTCTTTCAATAGTTATTTTTGAAATATTCCCTATATTATACCATGCTATGGGGACTTGAATTTATGGGCTTAATTGTGTTATCGATTAAACTTGTAAATTATATTTTTTTGCTTTATGATGTATAAAATTCTACTATTAGTAATAGTATACTTCACTGAAATAAGAAAAAAAAATTAAAATATATTTTTTATCATAAGTTGAATAAAAGATGAAACTAGGTTTATGTGAAAATATAACTAGATGAGAAGATTAGCTTTTAGGACCGAAATATGGCAGTAATAAGGCCCATTTATTCCAACCTTTGTGGACCTCAGCCTCTTGCAACTTTTGGATTTGGACTGGACACAGCTTGATAGGGAACAGGGTGTAGGAACCCATCATTTTTATTTTTGTATATACTCCAATCTACATTGAAAGAGCATCTTGGCCGTTGTTATGATGTGCCCCCACCAAACCAACGGTTCAGATTTTAATACTAAAAATACCAAATCTGAGCAAGAACATTGGAATCGAAGAAGGGTACGTAGCATTGCTAACCAACTTTTATTCAGTAATATTAAAGTTGTGTTTCAGCTATAAAATTTCAAATTCAATCCTATCAAGAAAATATATTTTTATCAATGAGATCTCATCTAAATGGTTAAAACTGAGGTGATGAGATAAAAAAAATTTACAGAATGGATTTTAAATTTATCTCTTATTCTAATTGAGTTTGTAACATTTATAATAATATTTGTTTTGTATATGATATTTCTTAGAAAGAAAAAAATAATTATAATTATTTTTTTTTTGAAAAAAAAAAAAGGAAAGAATGGTAGCATTTTTTTAGAGCGGAGCCTGAACTGTCTTCATTGGAAGATAATAAAGATTTCTAAGCAAAATTGGTACGAGATTGAGAACTATCTAAACCATAGAATGATTGTCTAAATTCAATGCATCTAGTAGCTAATAGCTATAGTACTAAATAATAATAGTTATGAAGAACCAAGCCCGCAACTACGGCTATGTTCAACTAAACAAAAGCTGCAATAGCACAGACACATGTCCACTGGCAAAAATCCAATTTTCAATATTGTATTTATATATAAGAAACTATACCATATATAAATATGGTGGGCCTAGATCTTTTATTTCTTGTAATTGCTTATGTTGTGGTTTGGGTTCACCTTGAGTTCCTCCTGCTTCTTCAGTACTGAGACTGGGGAAAGTTTGATTATGCTCTGTATTTGTTAAATGTAGCATTAATTTCTCCTGCAAATTTATTTACTGAAGGGTTTGGAGGAACTCTGGGTGCTGCCAAACTTGTTACTTGCATTTATATATTCGTCAATTATTGAATGAAACTAAGCCTTTTTTTTTCTTTCTCGGCAACCAAACAGAGAAGAGAAACAGCAATTGGGATGGTAGCTTTGATATCCATATTACTCGGCTTGGCAAATCATTTCAAAATAATCGTTTGTTAACGGCAAGCTGACTTAAAATATATATATATAACTCAACAAGGGAAAATTATTAGAATATATGGAGATGAAAAACGACCTGACGTATATAAATCACCATTAACACATATACAAACGACAGTAAAAGAAAAACAAAATCACGTTCTCGTTTTGGGTTTCTTTATTAATATAATAGGCTATCAATTTGGTAACAATTAACAAATAATACATATTTCGGCAAAAAAAAAAAAAAAAAAAAACAAATAATACATATTTTGTAAACTTTATGAAATTAATTAATAAGTATTAACACCTCAGATCTATTTCAAAAAAAAAAAAAAAAACACCTCAGATCTCAATATATATATATATATATATATTCTTTTTTTGTTTTAATAAATGATTTGGACTATTCTATGTAATAAATCATTTTCAAATTATACTTTCTAAATTGATTTAAAAAATATATATATATATATATTGTAAATCAGTTTATTAGCACTGTGGATTAAAAATAATAAGAAGAAATATAAAACAATAAAGTAAAGAGAGATAGAAGAAAATGTGTAGAGAGAAAAGGGGTTCCGAACTCTTATTATTATATTAATTCTAGTTTTCCTTATATAGAAGAATAGTTAGGGTTTAGTGTATACAACATTACTGAAATAGTCTTATACTATAATCTCTCTAAAATATATACTCAAGGATATTTAAATAATATCCACATATAATAATTTATCTATAACACTTCCCCTTAGATATTACTGGCGCCATGAATATGCCTCGTTAAAAACCTTACTAGAAAACTCAGTGGGAAAAAACATAGTTAAGGAAAAGAGTACAATTCATGAGCTATTTTGTCATTGCACAGATTGTCTCATTAAAACCTTTGGTCAAAAAAACCCTGTGGGACAAAAACTTGACTAAGAAAAAAGAGTACAATCTTATACTGATTCGCTCCATTTGATGATGACAACATTTTAACACGACGCATACCAATCAAGGAAACAAGACCGTTCAAATATCTCATTAGATAATAACTTAGTAAATAAGTTTGTTATGTTGTCACTTGAGCGAATTTAGTAAAAATTTATTTCATCACTCTTCTAGAGTTTAAACGTATTAAAGAATTTAGGTGAAATATATTTAATTCGATCACCCTTAATATATCCACTTTTAGTTTGTGCAATACATATTGCACTATTCTATCATTGCACAGTTTGCCTCATTAAAACCTTTGGTCAAGAAAACCCTGTGGGACAAAAACTTGACTAAGGAAAAAGAGTACAATCTTATATTGATTCGCTTCCCCTGATGAGAACAACATTTTA
>CATKHJ010714573.1:0-10785 GCA_949750685.1 Vernicia montana
ATAATAAATAATTTTATAATTTAATGATATTAATTATAATTATTATATAAATATATAAATATTATTCACTTTTATTCATTTGAATTTTTTTATTTTTTATTTTTAAATAATAAAATTAAAATTATATTTATTATATATATATGGACATTTTAGTCATTTTTTTAAAAATTTAACAGAAAAAGTACAAAAACTGGACGGGAGGACAAAATAGTCTGACGAAATCAAAACTGAGAGACTAATTAGTTAGTTTCTAAAAAAATAGAGACGAGTTAGTTAATTTGGTCAAATCTCAGGGACTAAATAGTAATCTGCCCTTAAAATATTATTAATAGTTTTAAATTTATTAATATTAAAATATTATTATAAATGTATCTATAAATAAAAAAAAATTATTTATATTATATTTAATGAATTAGTAGTTTATTATCTTTATTTATATAGTGATCTATTGTCAAATAATAAAAATTTATTTTTTTAAGTATGAAAGATAAAATTCATAAGAAATTATAAAATTATAATTACTAAAATGTTATAGTATGGTGTAGCTAATTGTATATTCACCTTTTCTTTCTTCTTTATTTATGATGTAAATTTTTATAATAAATGTCATTACAAATGTTCTTACATTTTATTTACATTCAAGTAAGAAAACATTAAATGTAAGAACTTTTAGTAAAAGATATCATTATAAATTATAAAATGATTTTCATTATTATTTATATTTAAATATAAAAAAATTAAACGTGTGAAATTCTTTTATCACTTTTTACTAAATATATTATTCAAAATTTTAAATTATAATAAATTATAAGATAAAGTTAATCAAGAAAAAGAATCATGATTTTCTTAGATAGAAATTCATATATTTTGGTTAATTTATTGTAGGCAATTTTAATATTAATATAGTATCAATTATATGTGTAAAAAGTTAAAATGGATAATTTTAAAACATGAATGCATACTAAATATATATATGATCTTACTACTAAAATAATATTAATGATTATCAAAGTAAAATAAAAATTTAACTTTAATTTTAGTTTTCAATATTAATCTTGATAATATTAAGATTATAACTTATAAGATATACAATATTTGTTATCCATATAATAATATCTTTTATTTTGTAATTCTAATATTAATTAAAAAAATTTAAATAGTGTGTTGAATAATTTATAATATTCTCAAAATAGTATTTTTGAATTTATTTTAAAAAATTTTATTAAAAAACTATAATTATATTATAAGATTATTTACCGTATAATAGTTAGTATTGTATATGATTATATATTGGCCAAAGGTACAAATAGGACCCTTTCCTTTGGGCTGATACTCAAGTAAACCCTTAATTTTTTTTTTTTTTGTCTCATTGGACTTTTGACCTTTCAAAAATGATACATGTAAAACTCTCCCTCTATATTTCATTAAACAAACATTAAAAAAAAAAAATGTAATGTGGCTAGTGAGTTTCATTATTTGTGCTTTATATTGATATGAAAAAATATTTTTTAAAAAATTAAAAGTAATTAAATATAATAAATTAATCAAAACAAATGAAAATTTTTACATTTATATAATTTTCTTATGTAATTTTAATAAATTAATAATAAATTATAATGAGTATATAATTTTTCTCTACAATTATGTATAAAAAATAAATCAAAATAATTATATTACATGAAATATAATAATATTTTAATATTTTATATAAGAATATATTTTTTTAATAAATTATATTTTAATATATAAGGACTAATAAGTCATTTTATATTAAATTAAATTTGTAATATTTTAATTAACTAATTTATTTTATTAACTTTGAATTTCAAAAATATTAATTTTCTCTAAATAGTTTAAAAAATATTTATACACAAAATAAAAATTAATACGTATGTGCATAGATATTAATTTTTTATTTTTAACATTATTTGATAAAAATACTAAATTATGGACAAAAGATTTTATATGTGCAATTTTAAAAATGTTAAGAGTTTAATAGGACAAAAAAAAATATTAAAAGCTCACTTGAGCGTCAGCTCAAAAGAGATGATCCTATTTGTACCTTTGTCCTTATATATTCTTAACAAACTGATTTTTTTTTATTTGAAATTTTTTAGTATTAGAAAGATAATATGTATGCATAAGAGTTTCCGAAGAACAATATATATATATACATATATATATATATATGGTAAAATTGTAATTAATAAGAATTAGTGAGGATATTTTAATAATTACATAAAAAAAATTAATTAATTAATTAATTAAAGCCTATAAATATTGGGGTCCTCCATGCAAAAATTTATTGTCAAGAGCCTTTTCTTCTATCTTTCATTCTTTCATTTATTCTCCTACCTCTCCATCATATCAATATATAATTATATATATCTATCTTCCTTTTAATTAAATAAATTAATTAAGAAGATAGATTAATTAATTTGATGGGTATTAACAATCTCATAGAAGAGAAAGCTCTTGCTTCTTCCCATAAACGCATAGATAGTCTTGAAGAGAAAGTTTCTGTGTTTCTTCTTGAAGATTTTCATCCGTCTGATCCTTCTTTTGATGATGATCATCAAGATGATGATGATGATCAAGATCATTTGCAAGACTCCATGGAAAGAATCTTATTTTGGGAATCACAAGAAGCCTTGCTTCAGGTACATATTACTATTATATTATATTTATATTTATATTTATATTTTTTCTCTTTCTTTTCTTTTAATTATATTGTCATATATTTAAGGCCTTTAATTCATTTTTTTTTTAAATTCATGGTATTTGATCTTTAATAATTTCTTAAAAGCAATAAATTTCGATTTTATAGTAATAAATTAATTTTTGCAATTTATTAATTCTAAATTAATACAAGAATTTTAGTTTTTAATTTTTTCTCTTCTTCCAGAGAGCCCCGTGGCTATGAAAGAAGAACTGGAAATTTTATAATTAACATAAGAAATTTTTGTGGAAATTATTTTTCTTCATGTCTTTTTCAACTGATAAAGAAATAAGAGAAAATATCTTCTTATATATATATTCTGATTTTTGTTTTTGTTTTTGGAAATCTGAATTTGATTCTGTATATAGACAAAAACAAATTTATAACTTGTTTTGGAGTGGGTTAAGGAAAGGGAAATGAAACCTAGAAAGAGGTAAAGAGAAGATATTTCCTTGTCTGAAAATCCTAAGCAATATTTAGTAAAACTGGAAATTATTAAGTATATTTAATTGTTAAATTTTAAATTTTTGAATAATATAATCAATAAAATTTATAAATAGTAAAATTTTTTAAAAATTCAATCATTTATTATATAGAATATGAATTTTAAGTAATGAATTTTCATTTAATTAAAAAAAATTTAAGTAATACGTTATCAAATAAATTAGAATTAAAATATAATAAATTTTAAATTTAAGTGTTAAACATTATATTAGAGTAATGTTGAGAAAATGAATATGATTATGAGTATCTAAAATTTCTTTTCTTTATTTATATGATAAATATATTATTAGTGACAATTTTGTGTAATTGAGTTTTGGAAGTTGAATACTAGTAGTTTAATTTAATCTAGAAAGGTCATTTTTACATGTTGAATTGAATTAATTTATGACTCAAAACATTATTTAGAACATATATTTTTTATTAAAGTATTAAACAAATGGACGAATGGATATTTTTCTTAAGACAATTTGAATATTTTATCTCTTACCTTCTTGAATTTAGAGTTTTAGTATTTTCTTTGGTATTATATTAAAAAAATTTATTCAAATAAAATGAGTAATTTTATATTAATGAATTTAAAAAAAATAATAAAATTATTATTATTTTTTTAAATAAATTTAAATTTCATTAATCGTTAGTGACTGAATACAAATTTTAATAGAAAATAACCTAACATAAAATCAACTATTTTAACAAGAGCAAATTGATTCGTAAATCGCAAATATTCAACATAACATCTAACTGCTATATAGTTGGTTTTGAAAAACTGCGACTGTAATAGTGTAATAATGTGACAAACTACTATCATTTTTGTAAGCATTTAAAACGTAACAGTGCATAAACATACCACTAGATTCAAAATAAAAAAATAATTTTAATAAGGGAAGACAAAAAAACATAAATAAAATAAATAAAATACAACTTAACATAAAATAATAAAATAAAAAGTATCATCTAGCAGAAGTAAGCATAAGTCCACCCACAAACAAATGGTAAAAACGGAGATGGAGAGGCGATGACGGAAGCAATAAGGTCTAGAACGAGACCGAGCAGAAGGAGCATCAAGCGACGGTAGAAGAGGACACATAAATAAAAGACGAATGAGTAGAGCTGATGGTGGATGTGGCAACAACAACATGAATAATATTATTCATATCAAATCTAATATAAGATATGAGAACCACCGCCAATTAAAAGAAAAGATCAACAGTGATTTAAAAAATAAAATTTAAGAGAAAATGAGAAAGAGAGATAATTAGTACTTTTGTATTTGATTCATCTTAATACTAAAAATATTTTTAAAATTATTAAATTGCAATATTAAATCTCAGAAATTAGTTAAAACTAATTATTATTTTTTTTAATAAATTTAATTTCGATTGATATTTAAACTAAACACGTTAGCATTGAATCAAAAATTTATCAATAATCTAATTACCTAATTTAATTAATAGATTGTGATTTTTACATTTTTAATTGAATTAATTTATGAATAAGGTAATAATCACAATTTTTTTTAAAGAATATTAAACAAAGAGATAAATAAATATCCCTTTTATTTATTATAAGTGCTAAACGTACGGCTAGTAATAATTTGCAGGTTCTTAATTTCGGCTATGCCGCGCCTACCTTAAGTAGTAAGTAGTTGGCCTTGGCCCTAATCGTGCCACTTGTACTGTCCGAGCGCCACAATGAATATTTAGATTTTATTTTAGTTTTTTAAATTATTTTTTTGCAATTTAAAAAATAATAATAATTTTATGATTTTTTTAGGAAAATTAATTTTATGATTTCGACTTTTGATTGTGGTAGATGAATGACGATTTCTAACAATGACACAACAAAAATAATAATAAATGAAAATATTCCCAATTTGGATATCTCTCTTTTAATAAATGTTAAGAATGTATTTGGCATTATTGATATTGTTGATTTTTTTCAATTAGTAAAAAATTATATTTAAATTGAAAATTTTAAATATTTAGTAAAAAATTATATTTAAAACTTTCAAAAAAATTATATTTATTTTTGTTATATGATGTTTAAAAATAGAAATGTAGGTTGTCACAACCGAGAAAACTATAAAAAATGATTTTTCTTTATTTCTTAAATCTATTTTTCAAAATACAAGTTTTAGTATAGAAAAACTAAAACTAAAAACTAAAAACAGGAATAATAACAAAGTTTTTATGATTTATTCAAGAGTATCATTTTTTCCCCCTATTGTTAGAGGTTCAAAAATCGAAATTTAAATGGAGCCTCAAAGAAATTGAAATTAAATGTATTTATATAATGTAAGAAATGTTGAGAGCTTATATAATCATGGGAGAGGTTGTAGAACCCAATTATATATAAGCTCATTTAATATTTTTTATATTTAATCAATGTGGGATCTATCCCCACATCCAATTTTTCATTTAATTCTTTTCATTCTTAACACTTCCCCCTCAAGTGTCATCTGAGTTTAAGTTGACACTTGACAATCATACAGTGATTACTGTCCGAATCACCTGAAAACATAGCCTATAATTCTTTTATTTCTTCTTTATTTCTTCTTTTTTTAATTCGATTCCCTTAAATCGAATCTACTCTGATATCATGTAAAAAACGTTGGGAGCTTATATAATTATGGGAGTGCTAACCTCAAAAATTAGCTTATTGAGGTTGGAGAACCCAATTATATATAACCTCATTCAACATTTTATATTTAATCAATATGGAATCTATCCCCACATCCAATTTTTCATTTAATTTTTTTCAATCTTAACATAAATTTTGGAAAATATTGTTAGAATATTTATGTAAATTATGCAAAAGAAAACTTTCAAAAAATGATTTTTATTAAACTGTTATTTTAACCTAATAGTAAGATAATACTATTTTAAAAGTGAATGCTAGAGTTTGAATATAATAGAAATTAAATTTCTCCCCAATACTAAAAAAAAAATGGTTTTTATTATAATTTTGTCTTTTATTTTTATTATTATTATTTTATGAATGACATTATTAATTAAATCATTTTGCAGGAGGTTTTGGAACGTTATAGCTTGACAGGTTCAAAGTTGAGGGAAGAGATTAGCAGAATCATAGAGATAGCAAAAGAGAGAAAGTTTTGCAAATGCCTTAACCCCAACTCTAATGGCTGCAATAGCTGTTTGCGACAATTTGTTGTTCATTTGCTCTGCCAAAGAGGATTCAATGCCTCTCTCTGCACTTCAAAGTGGAAACGCACTCATAAGTTTCCTGGAGGTAATATATATTCTTCACCTCCATAAATATAATTAAGGATTAATTACTTAAAAATGCTTTAATTTTAGTTTAACTGATTATAATTCTATTAGGGATTTTTAATTTTGACAATCAATGTATAAACTGTTAATTGTTGGCAATTTCTATCACCGGTCAAGTTTCACCTTGCGTTCGGTATCATTGTAATTTTTTGTTTTTTGCTTCTTTTTTTTTTCAAATTAAAAAAAAATAAGTATTAGAAAACATTTTTAAAAAATTATTATTTTTTATTTCTTTCATATTTATTCAAAAACATTTTAAAAATAAAAAACATAAAAGTAAAAATAACAAATTCTGATTTTTAAAATTTTGTTTTTGTTTTTGAAAAACAAAAAATAAAAAATGATAACGAATGGGGCCTAAAATTTATATTTGATTTGAAACTTGACCGGTAATAGAAATTATTAAAAATTAAAAATTTATAATAAAATTACAAATTTAATTAAAGTTCCAGTATTTTTAGGTAGTTAAGTCTAAATATAATTATTTATAGATATATAAATAAGTGAAAAACGTAAATTCTTTGAGAATTGATGTATTTTACAATATAATAATTCAATGATTAAATTACATTTAAATATTATAATAAAATAATCGAGGAATAAAATTATATCAAATAAAAAATGAATAAATAATTTATAGTTTTATACATTAAATAAAGACTTGAGTATATTAATTAAATTGAATTTGAAATGAATTTTAAATTTTATTACTTACTAAAATAGTAGTCTAATAATCAAATATCTGTTGATAATACAAGGATAAGAAAATGTTAATTGCAATTTTTTTTTTGGATCTCTTCTTTTTCCTATTATATAGGGAAGCATGAGTACATTGAAGTGATAGTAAGCACAAATGGACGCAAGAAGCAAATCCCATACCTAATAGAATTGGAATTCAAAGACCAATTTGAGATAGCAAAAGCATGTGATGAGTACAAGAAGCTCATAGCCCAACTACCAAAATATTACATAGGGAAAGCTGACTACCTCAATGCCATTGTTGGTGTTGTATGTGAATCAGCCAAGAGATCAATGAAGGAGAAGAAAATCCATATGGGTCCATGGAGAAAGAGAAGCTTCATGCAAATGAAATGGTCAAGTTCTTCTTGGAAAGACTCGATGGATGAATCTTCAAAACAAGCTCATGAGTCTTGCTTGCACTTCTCTGCAGCTCCTGCCGTGATATGCACTTAAATACTAGAAAGTTCACTGGAAGCAACAAAGAAAAGAAGCATTGAGAAATTTTTTTTGACTCGTCTAGTTTTTGGGTTTGGTTTTTATATGCAAAATATTATTAGTATATTATGTGAGTATTAAGTAGAATCGTGAAATGAGTGTTTGTAATTGCAATTTTGAGGCGAATGAGATGAGATGCTAGGGCAGACCCCAGAAGCAGAGCAAAGCTTTCTAAATGGGAAAGTTATTGCATCTTGTGGGTCATTCAAGTAGCAATTATAGGTTATGTTATAAAATGCAGTGGTGCTAGTATATGTGTGTATAAGGTTTGATGGTAATGGAGAAGAGTTTGTTCCCAGGAAAGTTTTTTTTTTTTTTAGTGTATTATCAGAAATGTAGTATTACTTATTTTACTGCGAGTATGATATATGTAATGAAGCGGAAGTTTTTCAGAGAATTTAATGGCTCCTTGTCTCAATTATTTCTGTAATGTGATCTATGCAAGTATCAGTTTTGAAGTCCACTTTTTTGTTTTTTAGAAACCAAAACAAGACATTCAAATCGGAGACGAAGCTCGGTCTAGGATGAACAGCCATCGATCGCTGCAAGTCCAGATCGGTGCTACTGTGGGCTCTCAATGTCTGTGGACGAGAGAACTGAGGAGAGGAAATGAGTTTTTCTTAGGGCAGCTGTGGACTCCTGAAATAGTGAGTTGGCAATCCACATAGATTTTTGGTTAATAGTTTTAACATAAGTTGGATGAAAGGACTTTTAAACGATTATTAGAATAAATTCAAAATTTTTTATGTAATATTTTAAAGTTAGAGCACCACAAAGTGCTTTAATCAATAATTCGAAAATAACGGGTGAAATTAACTCCCTTTATTTATTTGTTAAGTCACTAATTTCTTTCCTTCATCTATTGGGTGATAGAAGGTGAAGAATTTAAAAATAGAGAATAAGAGAGAAACTCTAGTTTTAGCACAAGAAACTAAACGATTCATCTGTTTGGTATGATTTATGTTTAGTTTTATTGAGGATATTATTGGAATTATTTATTTTATTAATTCAGTCCGAGGATAGGACAAGTTGTCCTCAATAAGAGGACTTAAGGCAACTCCAACTAGGCTCCAAAACACCATTTTGATGTAAAATTTGATATAAAATACCCTCAATTGAACTCTATTCATTGCATTAAATTTGGTGTTGCACTATTCATTGCACCAAATTTGGTGTGCATAGAATATATGATAATTTTTTTTGTTTTATTTTTTAAATTAATAATACTAGTTATATATATTAAAAATATAATTTGAGATGTAGAATAGGTTTAAAATAACAATAACAATAATATATATATTAAATTTTTTTAATTTATATTTAAAATATTTTATAATTTAAATTAAAATTTGTCTCTTATTTATTTTAAATTTAAGTTAAATTTTTAAGTATTTTAACAATAAAATGTTAAATATATGAGACAAAAATTTATTAAATAATTTTTTTTTAAAAATACATTTAAACATTAAAATTATTTTATATAATATTCTTTTAATATTAATTACTATGTAAAAAATAAGTAGGAAAGTAATTTAAATTTTGAGAATTAAAATAGAAAAAAGAAAAAGAGAATATTTTAAGAAATATTTTTTTGTGTGTAAAATTTGGTGTGATGGGTTGAAAATAGAATAGTAGTTAGTATTAAAATTATACCATTTTTATATGAAAATTATACTAAATATAGGGTTTGTGATTGGAGATGAATGGATCAGGTTCCACACAATGAGATTCTATAATGATTAACAGCTACACAATCCAAGCCATTGCAAGAACCACAATCACTGCTCTTGCTCTACAATTTGGTCTATTAAACGGAAAATCAATTGTTACTAAAGCTTCCCCATGTTCATGTTTCATCCAAAGACATGATTGGTTGTGATTGAAGGTGAGAAGATTAGAATAGGCGTTGATATAAGCAATTTCTGGGTGTTGAATTGGGGGTTTTGAGGTGCGTGTTTGAATCGGAGCTATTGGTGTCCTTTTTTTATTGTTGTAATGGATGTTAGGCGTGCCAGAGACTCTTGGGGGTCTCACCCGTTTTTGACTTCTTCAAGAGATTGTGAAAAAAGATAAAGGGACAATAGTCTCTTAAAATTCTTGAATTCACTATTTTGCAGTTTCACCAATTGTCACAAAAGAAACTAAAAGAAATGTAAATTTGTAACTTTTTGATTTGTATTAATGTAAACTTGTGTACATTAAATACAATGGTTTTGTAATTTGTAGAGACTTTGAATGATAAATGATAAAAGTCAAGAGGTTTTGATAGAGACTTTGAAAAATAAATAAAAATAAGTCAGGAGACTTTGACAGGAAATATACAAGCTTTAGAAGCTTGGAGCAATTTGCTTAAGTAGTTTGAATTTGCTGTTCTTGATTGATTGTTGATTCTTGGTCCTCTGTCCTTCTGAGACTTCTTGCTTTTATAGTGTTGGCAGTTAGTCGATTCCTATTTTTCAGCTCCATATCTCCACTAAGCCTCACCTCCTTTTCTTTTGCCTTAAGCTCCATTTCTGTAGCTTCTCCATCCATTAATCCACTTTCTAGACCCACGTTCTAGCTTTTAGACCCAATATCCTCTTATAGTCTCTTATTGCCATGTTTGCTTCTAGAATCTTCTAGAGTTTGTCAGAAATTTAGTCCAGTCTCCTAAGGGTCTATAAAGTACTACTCTTCATAGATCCCAAATCCATGGGCCCAAACTAATTGAATATTGTTTGGCCCAATAATATCCAGCCCACTATAATTATGGGTCTAACAAATGCCCCTCGCAGATGCTAGGCTGAATTTAAGCCTGCATCTGTATATATTTAAGCTCAAGTGGGCTTTTGATCCATTTCCAACACAATGAGAGTCCAAGTGAAATTTACTCCTTATGACATAGAATGGCAAAGGGAAGAAATGAAGTCTCAGTGGGTTTCTCCATGTTCACAGCCCACACAATCTTCTAGCTCATCAAATTCTATTCCAAACCAAATTCCCACTAGATTCCCAAGTTCAAATATAACTAACCCTTTCACTAATTTTAGTACTAAC
>CATKHJ010714598.1:0-11146 GCA_949750685.1 Vernicia montana
TTTTTAATAAAGAAAATAAGAGGACTAATAATTGATTTAAATCAAAGTTTAACGCTTTTAATACATAAGTGGATTTCATGCATCACTTGCATAGGCTCCTTGCCTTTCAACCTAGATTTCTTAGGAAAACAATGGATAGAAAGTAACATCGAGTGGGTAACCCTCTTTGGGTATATTCGTGAAATCATCCACCCTGTGACATAACAAGTAAGCAGGTACTGTTGGACCCACGCGAGGCTCTTTGACTCACATGTGGTTAGGTATATCGCTGCTCAAGTGTGATAGGTACCCATTATAAACCACCCTTACCCTTTCATGTAATAAACCTATAACTTGACCTTAGGTTGTATGTACCATAATCAAAGCCTTGCACAAATTGTATATTCATGAAATATTTTTTCCCATGCATCCATAATATACAAAACAACATGCATTCATCTCAAACCTAGGTTATACATTGAACCGATGAAGGGTCAACACTCTCACCTCTATCCAATTACCTTCACCCCTTAAGCCTTTAACCTAAGCATCACCCATAAACCCAACATCCTTGGCCTTTTACCTTCAAAACGGACCCATTACCCATAAGCCCAACAACTTCGGGCCTAAATATACTCCAAATCTCCAAAGCCCAATACCTTTGGCCCAACAATCTATCCTAAGCCCAAAACCTTGGCAAATCCTCAAAGCCCAATACCTTTGGCCCAGCAATCTATCTTAAGCCCAAGACCTTGGCAAATCCTTAAAGCCCAATACCTTTAGCCCAACAAGCTATCCTAATCCCAAAACCTTGGCAAATCCTCAAAGTCCAATACCTTTGGCCCAACAAGCTTATCCTAAGCCTAAAACCTTGGCAAATCCTCAAAACCCAATACCTTTGGCACAACATACTATCCTAAGACCAAAACCTTGGTAAATCCCCAAATCCCAACAACTTTGGCCTACCATCACCTTAAGCCTAAGACATTTGGCACTTCATCTACCTTAAAGACCAAAATATTTACCCCTAATCACATTAAGCCTAAGACATTTGGCACTTCATCTACCTTAAAGACCAAATTATTTAGCCTACCATCACCTTAAGCCCAAGACATTTGGCACCTCATCTACCCCAAAGCACAACAACTTTGGCCTACCATCACCTTAAGCCCAAGACATTTGGTACCTCATCTACCTTAAAGACCAAAATATTTGGCCCACCATCACCTTAAGCCCAAAATCTTTTGGCACCTTATCTCTCTTAAGCCCAAGACATTTGGCCCACCATCTCTTTTAAGCCCAAAACCTTTGGCACCTTATTTCTCTTAAACCCAAAATCTTTGGCACCTTATTCCTCTTAAGCCTAAGGCATTTGACACCTCATCTCTCAAAGCCCAATACATTTGGCCCATCAGACTTAAAAGCCCAAAAAATAGTTGGCCCATAACACTATAGGGATTCATTTTCCCTCAAAGTCTGTATATCCCTACTCCCATCATCTTTTCATATCCTCACCCACCACTATTGGGTTTTCTCTATTTTTGCCTTAAGTTACCAATGGCTAACATGGTTGCCATGGCTACCCTAAATACACTTGTCACCAGCCTCCTTAAAAAGCAAAAGGAAAGACTCCAAGCTATTCTTACCTCCGCCCTTAATGCACAATAAGTCCAAATTGAGGAACAACAAAAATCTATCATTGAGAAAGTTCGAACTATGATTAGCCAAACCATCCTTAACCAGGCTAACCTCAATCTGACCAACCCAAATCCAGTTTTGGACCAAACCACCTTAAATCTGAACTAGGCCAATCGTGTTCTGGCCCAAACCCATGATAACACTACTTCATCATCAAAAACAACCATTAACCTTACAGACAAGGGAAAGGTTATTGCTAGTACCCCTCAACCCAGTGAGTTTTTAGACATCATTACCCAAGCTACTACTTCCTCTCCTGCGAATCCTTTTCAAAGGAAGGAAACTTTCTCTCACCCCGACTTGAAAACATTCATGAAGAAACTTGAAGCTATAGAGAGAAGCATCAAAACTCTAAAGCACCGTAGTGACTTAATTGATATGGATAGCTTGACCTTGCTCTTTGATACCAAGATTCCTCCAAAATTCAAAATGCCTAAACTGGAGAGATTTTATGGAACCTCTTGCCCCAAAACCCATTTGAAGATATATGTGGGGATAATGAAACCTTTGGGACTTAGCAATGAGCTTCTTGCTCAGTTGTTCTAGCAATCCCTAACCGGTGCTGCCAATAGATGGTTTCTTTCACTGGATAGGAGCTAAAAGAAAACATGGGATGATATCTGTCATGCTTTTGTCAAACAATATCATTACAATACTGAAGTAGATGTCACCAGACGTGATTTGGAAACCACCAAACCAACTTCCAAATGAGTCCTTTTTCATGTTCCGAACAAGGTGAAGGGCTAAAGCAGTTCAAATGGTAAACTGACCAACCGAACAAGAATAGGTGACCATCCTTATCATAAACCTACTTCCAGCTTACCGAACCTAGTTGGTAACCCAATACCTGCCCACCTTCAAAGCTTTGGTTGCAACTGCATCAAGGGTTGAAGATTGCATCCAAAGTGAATCCCTGAATTCTCCACCACTGATCTGAATAGTGATGAAGAATTTGAACCACATGACCTTTAAGGCTAAGACTGACATGACTCGATCCCACTTTCCCTTTCAAGTCGAATCCATGCATTTTCACCAAAGTGGAAAACATACCCCACCTCACCATTACCTAAGTAGCATGTTATGGAGAAATTCAAGCTCAGTTGATCTGACTTGTTTGAGATTGAGTCCAAATCCAAATTTGAGTTCAAAGTCCATGTTCAAAGTCCAAATTTGAGTTCTAGTCGAAGTCTGTCATTTTTGTATTTTTCTTCTATTTTATACTATTTTCTCCTTTTGTAATAAAACATTTATGTTTTTCATGCACTTCTTTATTCTCATCTTTCATGTTTAGTCTGAAATAGTTTCATAAAAAAAAAGAATAAATAAATAAAGATAAAGAATCAATGGATTTTGGCAAGCATTTGCATTTCACCATGAAATCTACCATAATTTAGACAAATCAAAAACTTGAGGTATTCTTGTGCCCGCATCAGTAGTCGCTTTACTAGCTCCCAACCAAAAAAATAGTCGAGATAATAAAGAACACCAAGTGGTGATCTCTTCAGTTGGAACAGTCGAAACTAAAGGCAATCCAATAAAGTTACCTATTGCACTTTTGGGTAACCAAACATAGCACCTCAACAAGGGGCAACAATCTCAAAAAGGACCTGATATCCTCACAAGATTTCTCTCTAGACCAAAGAATTCAATGGAATGATCTAGACAAGGATCAGAACCCCAAGATGAAGGAAAGCAGTAGCCCAAGTCATGGTGGAATAATTTTAAAAAAAAAAAAAAAGAGTCATCCTTGTCAAATCGTTCTGTTCCTTATGCCTTTATCCCACATTAAAGGCATATCTTCCTAAATCATCATCCTTCGGTTGATCCCTCATTAGGGGCATGCCTTTCGAATAATCTTTTGTTAATCCATCATGGTCATGTCTTCCATATCGTCTTTTGTTAATCCATCATGTTACCCTTATCATTCAGTAGGGGCATATCCTTCTTGTCATCCGTCCCGTCTCTTAGCTCAAGCAGCTAAGTAGCCCTTATCATTCATTAAGGGTATATCTTTCAAGTCGTCTCTCAACTCTTTTAGCTCATAAAACTAAACAGCTTCTACCATCCATCCAGGGGCACGTTTTCTGGGTCGTTATCCAAATCAATCTAGTGTCTTCCCAAGAGTCTCGTCTCTCTTCAATCTCATGCAATAAGATAGTTGTGCTTATCTTCTCTATAAATTATGCTACGATAGCAAAATCATACAACCTCCCCAACACTTTTCAAAAGGTCCGACCCACCATCCTTTCAAACCCAAATCTCCTTGGTAAAATTTCATCTTTCAAGGGCCAAGCCCACTAATATCCCAAGTCTCTTAAGACTCGTAATCCTTGAAGCCCAATCTCCTTGGCAAAACCAAAGTCGAGCTATGGCTTCCAAGACCTATCATCCTCAAGCTGATTAAAAAGGGCTCGAACCAGTCAAAGCCCATCCTATGCTTCTTTAGCAAATCATACTATTCTTTCAAAGCCCAAACCTCCTTAGCAAATCCTACTATTCTACCAAAGCCCAAACCTCATTGGCAAATCATACTATTCTTCCAAGCCCAAGCCTTCTTGGAAAATCATGTCATCCTTCCAAGTCTGAGCCTCCTTGGCAAATCATACTATTTTTCCAAATGCAAGCCTCCTTGGTAAATCACACTATCCTTCCAAGCCCAAGCCCCTGCCCCTTTGGAAAATCATACTATCCTTCCAAGCCCAAGCCTCCTTGGTAAATCATCTGATTCCTAAGGTCTAAGTCCCTCAAGGCCGGCAAAACCAAAGTCAAGCCATGACTCCCAAGGCCCATCATCCCCAAGCTGATTAAAAAGGGCCCAAACCAGTCAAAGCCTATTCCAAGCCTCCTTGGTAAATCATACCATTCTTCCGAAACCAAGCTTCCTTGCCAAAACATATCATCACTAAAGTCCAAGTCATTTGGACAAGCAGAATCAAACTTGCAGCCCAACAGGTCAAAGCTAAAGGCAAACCAGCTGGTCAAATCACCTCAAAAAGCCATGTCCAGGGGCAGACTCTTAACAGATGAGTCACACAAAGCCAACCCACCATCTTTATCTTTGAAAAGGCCAAACTAACTGAGCCTTCCCCTCTTAATCCTTTCCAAAGGCCAAATCTAACTGACCCTTCCTACCTAAATACTCATTCCAGACTAAACCTGACCTAATCTTCCAATCAATGACCTTCTCTAAGGCAAAACTTGACCGAGCCTTTCAAAATAAATTTCCAATCAATGACCTTCTCCAAAGAAAAACTTGACTTAGCCTTCCAAGATAACCTTCCAGGCCACACCTAGCATGACCTCCTCCAAGGCCAAAATCGGACCTAGCCTTCCAAAAATAACTTTTTTCCAGGCCGACAAGTCCATGGCCTTCAATCAAGCCTTCAAACCAACCTCGGGTATAACTCCATCATCTCCAAGCCAAAACAATCAACCTCGGGCAGAACAACCGAGCCAATATCTTTCCAAAATGGGAGCACCTTCCTCCTAAAAACTCAGCACTCTCATATTAAATTGACCATTCACAGGTTCAAGGTATCCAACTCATACAATCTTTGCATATTCAGATGCATTTCACACTAAATAGGTTGCTAATTAGAGTTTTCGAATTAAGACAGATCATCAATCTGAATTCTATAAATCAAGATGAATCATTAATCCAAATTTCGTTAATCAAGACGAATCATCAATCTGAATTCCTGAATCAAGGCATCAATCCGATCAAGATTTGATCAAACTAAGTTAAAAGGTCATCCATCTGATCCAACATATCTCCTAAAGAAACCGGCGGCATCCCTTCTTATCCCAATTAGGAAAATCACTTTTTAAACCTCTACTAGAGAGGACCTTCACTTTCTCCTTATCCTACCAGACAGGACCATCACCTTTTCCTACCAAAGAGGACCTTCACTTTCTCATTGTCCTACTAGAAAGGACCATTACCTTTTCCTACCAGAAAGGACCAAAGTCAAATTATCCTACCAAAAAGGATCAATCCACTCAATCAATTCAAGTCAAAAGGTTATCCACCCAAACCTATCAATCTCAAAAATCATACCCATCATAGGATAGCCTTAGGATCTATAACTTAAATCTGAATTAGGTTTCCCTTCTATAATCAGACCCATCCTAGGATAGCCTTAGGATTTTTTACCCTAGCAGACCGGGAATATCACTTTCAATATAGATTTTCCTAAGAAAATCGAGAATATCACTTCCATGTCGATCTAAATCTCCTAAAGATACCACGAGAAAGTTTCTTTTATCAACCAATCCACCCATAAATGTCTAGCAACGATCACTTAGACATCCCTATGGTTCCTTTTCTATTTCCTTATCATCTTTCACCTAGATATATATAGTTTCTGACCTAGATTTCCCTCTGGATTATTTTTTCATTTTCAATTATCGGTTAAATGTTTAGAAACACTTACCTAAACATCCATGTGATTCCTTTTACCATCTTTCCCAGATTCAGTCATCTTTATCACCTAAACATGTCTAAATTCTTATTTAGACATCTATGTGGTTCATTGTACCATCTCATTTCAATCATTTTTTCCACCCAAACATATCTAAATACCGACCTAAACATCACTTTGGTTCCTTTTTTCCATCCCTTTCTCCAAGTTCACTATCATCAGAATCGCCTTACATACAAGACAATTCTGATGAGGGGGCAGCTGTGAACCCTTAAAATTACACCTTTATGTACCTTACTGACCTTGAAGACAGTCCCTAGGTCCTGGAAATTGAAATGGGTCAAAAATAGGCGAACCAGCAAAAATTAGGCCTATAACTGCAGGGCCCTCTGCGGTGACCGCACAGCCATGTGCAATCATGATTCTATGACTACAAGTGCACGTGTGGTCACAGGCCCAAGTTCATTTTCCCACATCAAAATTTATGCAAAATCATATCCAGCTCTCTCCCTATATATTCAGACCCCCCCCCCCTCCCCAGCTCATTTGGCATGATAGAGCTTGTTTGATCAGCCCCTGATCTCAAAGCAAACATCCCTTTAAGCTTGGTCCGAAAGGAACGAGCATTCTAGTTTTAAAGTTTCTTTTTCTTTTATTTCTTGCTTTGTTATTGCTCCTTGATTTGCAAAGCAAGATTGGATTGTGACTTCTTGAGCCGACCCATCAAGTCAATAATTTTTCGTTGTCCGAGGCAAGCTTCTTGCCGTCTGAAGCAAGTCGTCGCCTGCCGTTCGAGGCAAGTCCGCCACCAACAGACACAAGTCTCCCCAATCCTAAGGTACGTTTCTTCTACTCTTCTATTTTCTCTTTCTTTCTTTTTTCTTGTTTTCCTGTTCTTTTATTTTCTTGATTCTCTTATTTGTCTTGCTTGTTTTATTATTTTTCCCTTAGGGATTCTTTGCATGTTCCATTCTCTTTCATCCCATTCTTCTTTCGTTATTTGTTTTTGAGGCATGTTAATTAGAATTTGACTTAATTAACTTGATAATCAACTTGAATTGATCCATTTCTTTATTATTTAGAACCTGGTATAATTAACAAACTTGGTAAATAAATTTCGCTTGTTTATTCAATTAATCAACCCACCTTTTAATCAATCAATCTGAAATATGATAAAAGGCTAAGACTAAAACTAACCCCTTCATAATAAAGGCGAACTACGTGGATTTTGATTCCCATTCAAAGGGATGTGTAGGCATGCTTGTCTAAAGCATCAAATCCAATTAAAATAAACTTTCCTCCTCTTTCACCTTTTTCACATAGTTTAGGTTTTGTGTTTTCTTTTGTTTCTCTGTTTTATTACTTTTATTAGGATTTAGTTTGGGGAATGTGTGGCTTCCCTAGAATTCCATAAGGGCTAGAGGAAGTATCCCCTAATTTGATTTCTGCTTTCTTTATTTTGCCTTTTAATACTTTCTTTACTTTATTCTATAATTGAATGATTCATGCATTATATAATTATTCATGCATTATAAATTTCTCATGAAACTAATTTTAAGTCATTATGTATTAAACTTGCCAAACTAGTTTTTCTTTAAAGAACCGAAAACCTAGTCCCCGAATCCTCTTTGGTTTTGAGACGAGTGATCTTTTTCCATTGGGATATTAAATAGATTCAAATTGGATTTTTCCCTTAAATTTTCCCAAATAAAAAATAAAATTAAGGTGGTGACTCATTTTCACTTTTCAAAATCAACCAATCTGGACCCGAGGGTTCCAATGTGAGTACAAACCCAAATGAGCATTTCGATTCCCTTTCAGCGGATCAGACCGGTGTGCTTGGGCGAGGCCTTACAGGTTGTCACAAAAGGGTTATATCGTAAGGGTGCTAAGTAGATTCGGCAAGAAAAGATGTTCTCTAAGAGATACACCCGTAGCAAAAGGAGACAAGTTTAGTCTCAATCAGTGCCCCAAAAGTGACCTTGAAATAAAGGAGATGCAAAAGATTCCCTATGCCTCGGCAATAGGAAGTCATATGTATGTTGAAGTGTGCACCCATCCCAATATAGCATTTATAGTGGGACTGTTGGGCAGATATTTAAGTAATCCAGGACTAAATCATTAGAAAGCAGCCAAACGGGTTATGTGGTATTTGTAGAGAACAAAGGATTTCATGCTTACCTATAGGAAATCAGACAGTTTGGAGATCATTAGGTATTCTAATTTCAATTTTATGGGATGCCAAGACAATAAACATCCACTTCAGGCTATGTTTTTATGCTGGCTGGAGGAGCTATATCCTAGAAGAGTGCCAAGCAGACACTCATAACTTCTTAAATCATGGCTACAGAGTTCATAGCCTTTTTTGAGTCATCTAATCATGGGATATGGCTGCTTAATTTTGTCACTGGGTTGCATGTAGTTAATGGCATTGAAAGGCCATTAAAATAATTATGTGACAACAAGTCTGCAGTTTTGTATTCCAATAATAACAGAAGCTCTGTGAAATCAAAACATATTGACATTAAGTTTTAGTCTGTTAAGGAAAGACTTCAGAGTGGTCAGATTTGTATAGAACAAATAGGGACAAACTCCATCATAGCGGATTTGTTAACCAAGGGTTTTCCACTTAAGGTCTTTCATGAGCACACTACTCATATGGGTGTAGGCATATTTTGTAATACCTTATTTTAGTGAGAGTTTTATTTTTGAATGTTCTATGTATTAAGATATGTTTTACATGTTTATTTTATGCATAATCAAGTTTGATGATTCATTTCATTATCTATAACTCTGAATTTATTTGTGAATTTTGGATTGATCTCCTTAAAGAATAAAGTAGGACCAGTTGGAAATAGGCATGTTTAGGATCACATTGCATGTAATTTCCATTCCACTCATCCATACTTGATCTATGTCATTGAATATATTAGTATGGTGAGCATGAAAGGTTTAGTTATGCTTGTATGTAACGAAAGCCACTATGATCTCATATTGATGTAGGAAATGGATCATATTGAAACTAAGGAGAAGTCTAAAGAAAATAGAACAAAAGTGTACACATAAAGAATTTGTTTGATATAATTGTTTCGGATTTTATATGTAGCCCAAGTGGGAGATTGTTAGGTTTTAATCTCTATTGTGTGGGCTTACATATTTAATGGAACAATTATATTGTTTTGTAAGTGGACTTATTTTAAGTGATTCATTTATGTAAAGCCCATAGATTTCAGAAATTGGTATGGGTTAATGGGTGGATACCCATTTATGACCTATATAGGTTTAATGGGATCATAATAGGTCAGTATTTAAGGACTCCTAGGTTATGGTCCCCAATACATCAAATTATTGTAATACCCCAATTATCCATGTATAAGCTTTTAATTGATTACATGTATATTATGTGTAGTATGATTGAGTATTAGTACATCAATTGATTCTTTATTGCTTAGAATTGAGCTAGTGGAAAGTGGATCCCACTTTCCACTAACCCAAGCTTCATATGTCTTGTCTAGGTTCAATGAACCTGGACAACTTGCTTTTGTTCTCCTCTTTTCTCTAAAAGCTATCAAAGAGCAAAACTCTCTCTTTCTTCTTCTTCTTCATTTCTTATTCTCACTCTTCTTCTTCTTTCTTCATTATCAAAGATTGAACCTTCATTAAAGTGACAAGCTTCAAAGGTAATGATCTAAACTATTTTCTTCATTTAGATCTTGAATTGTATGATATTGATTTGGGCATTTTCCACTTTTCATCTTCTTCTCTTTCTTTGATTCATCCTAATGGGTTTATATGAAAAAGGATTTCTTTGAGAAATTGCTAATAGATGATGATTTATAAGTATGAGTTATAAGTATTGAGGGTACGAAAATGGATTTCAAAAGAGGATTTCAAACTTTCCCATTTTTTATGATAATGGGTTTGATTTAATGGGTTTATAGAATCTTTTGTTAATTCTATGTTTTGATTGATGAAAAAAGTTAAGTTATAA
The DNA here is from genome assembly GCA_949750685.1 of Vernicia montana. Taxonomy (NCBI): domain Eukaryota; kingdom Viridiplantae; phylum Streptophyta; class Magnoliopsida; order Malpighiales; family Euphorbiaceae; genus Vernicia; species Vernicia montana. Next base: position 10,090 of record CATKHJ010714598.1, read on the forward strand.
GTTAATTGCATGATATAGAAGTTGATTTTGGTGTATTGGTCTTGGGTATGAGAGTATAGCTCCTCTTTCCCTAACAAATGGAGGATTTCATCAAAAATCCTACCCAGAAGCATGGTACAAGCAAGGGTACGCCCATTGCTTCTAAAATGCCCTCTTAAGGTACGGGTAGGGGTACGCCCGTACCTCTTGGCGTACCCTAGCTATTGTAAGTGCCCCTTAGGGTACGGGCAGGGGTACGCCCGTACCCCTGGGTGTACTCTAACTACTAGAAATCTGAGTAATGGTACGGGCAGAATGGTACGCCCGTACCCTTAGGTGTACCCTTTATGGGTGAAATAATTCAGCATACTCTTATCTTTATAGCTAGTATACTAGATTAATAGAGGTATAAGACTTAGATGAGTTATAATTGGAAATAATTGAATTGTTGATACTTCTATATGGGTTTTTCTATAGATACTCCTAGAGATAGAAGGAAAAAGGATGATGGAGGATGTGACCATCACATTTGCTTGCTATAGAAGTTGATTGTAAGCTAATTTGAATATAGCATTGCCAAGGTGAGTGATTATTATACTACTATGGTTGTGTTTGATTTCTGAGACATAAATGCCTAATTCTTTCATGACCACTAAAATGTTTATTGATAAATTGCTATTTGACTATCCTTTGAGATATCCCTTTTATTGTATACATGAACCCAATTGTTAATTCTTCTTGAAATTGATTGAAACCATGATATTTAATCCATTGATGATCTATGTTATTGATTACCATTGTATATCTGTATATGATTATTGAACCCAAAAGTAGAAATCCCTTATTCTGATGTGGGATAAAACATCAGGCATTGTGCACAGTGTACTCTGGTGGATAGAGGAAAGTATTCATATCCTAGCTAGGGAGGGCTTGTTGCCCTAGCCATAAGATCTGATCAATCTTACGTATTGGTGAAGGTATGCTCCGATAAGATGAGCCTCTACTTCGATATTGATATGATATGATGAGTAAGTGTTATGCCTCAGTTCTCGGTAATGCCTTTGAGCATAATGCCATT